>CALSFV010000551.1:0-40639 GCA_943737045.1 Parapristionchus giblindavisi
GAGGCATTTCCGTTGTCAACCCTGGATGTGGATACCAATACATCAGTGAACCGTTCAAAGTATGCATATTAATGAAATAATTTTTTTTAACAAAAAAAAACCTTAAATAAATTTAGTTTACCACCACTTATTCATCCATCGTTGTCAGCGGATCAGATTCGAGAACCGCTGAGAACATCCAGAGAACTTTCATCGTTGCAAATGAGGCACAAGGTTATTCATTTTATTTTTACTATTAACAAAAATATTCTTGCCATAGTTACTGAAAGAGGGTAAGTTTTTTTTAACGTATTTACTATTTTCGCTCATTTCATTGATATTTATTAGAATTGAAAGGGTTAAGGATTTTGAAAGAAATGATTGTCTAAAAATATTAACAAGGTTAATAATTTCAGCCTGTAACGGAAACAAGTTCGAAGTGACCGGAGAGTGTTCTTGCCCTGAGGGTTTCACTGGTATGCTTACGATTGTTTTTATCAAGAATTAAACAGAAGAATTGATAATTCAATTATAAGTTACAAAATATATTTGATGTAATCACATTTCTAAATGAATGAGTTCATTTGTGTTCAACGGGATATTATTAAATACTGAAAATCCTAATCGAAATTAAGATAAAAGTTGAAAATTAAGTTTAATCTATAATAATTGAAGGTGACGACTGCTACACAGCCACTTGTGCCAACGGAGGTTCTCCATCAGGCTCGATTTGTCTGTGTGCCAGTGGATACTATGGACCGCATTGTGAAGAAAGTAGGGATTCCACCATCGTTTTCAGCTATTTCGGAACTCGATTCTTTCGCCACAACCTATCACTGTCTGACTATGGACCAGAAACAGAGGGTTTTGGCGTCCCTTATTTAAAAGACGTTCTCGCTAAGACGGCAAGCAAAGTGGCACAGTTGGTGAAAATCGTTTCTGTGTGCTCATACTTCACAGGTGGAGTGCCTAGGGGTGGGATACACTTCAGCCAAAAAGTTGGACTCCAAAAGTGATCTTTGATCTTTGATCTCGCGAAAAATAAATTTGAGATTTTCATATCATGTTATATACCATTCGAAAGAGCGCAAAAAGTTATATTAGAATATGAATTTTCAAAGGTTTTGGTCCAACCCAACGCAAGTAATGCGCGAAAAACCAGATTTTTGGGACATTTTCAATCTTCAAAAAAATAAATCACCACTTTACAATAATCTCCGGGGAAATTCAATGTCGCTATCTAGTAGGAAATTTAATGTAGAATTTAATAAAAATATTCCGGGAAAAATCTATCTAGTCTAAACATCACTTTTAAAGCAAATTTATCGCCCGATCGAGCTTCGATCGAGCCATCAGGTTCGAATCCCACCCAAGGACAAAATCTTTTGCTGATTTTTCGCGGGCTTACCAAAGCTGCCCGAGGCTTCCTTATGGGAAAATTGGCATTTTAAAGTATTTTTTATCCATGTTTACCAGTTTTATTGACTTTATTACTTCTTGATTTCAATATCTCACTGAATGTGTCAATGTGGTCAGAGATATGTGATTGAGAAGAGAAAATCGATGAGGTGCAGCGCAAAAGAATGAAGAAAGTCGTATGATGAGGTTATTAAGTAATAGTGACGACTCCGAAGAATACAATTTGAGCAATTGTAATGAATTTTTGAAAGGTGAAATGACAAGAGAAGACGAAGAAGTTGATCTCGGTGAGAAAGAGAAGTTATCTGATAATGACAATAAGGAAAAGACTTTCGAGCCATTCATCGATCGTGGCTACCATTGTTATCAATAGGGATGCACGGTATTTTGCTGCCGAATATCGGGAATCGCTAACTGATTTTTTTCAGTCAACCCGGAGATCATGGTTGAAAATTTGCCAAGGTAGAAAAATTCATGATGGTCGAAAACCAAATACTACCAGTATATCAACAGT
This sequence comes from Parapristionchus giblindavisi, assembly GCA_943737045.1. Taxonomy (NCBI): domain Eukaryota; kingdom Metazoa; phylum Nematoda; class Chromadorea; order Rhabditida; family Diplogasteridae; genus Parapristionchus; species Parapristionchus giblindavisi. Next base: position 1,913 of record CALSFV010000551.1, read on the forward strand.
GAGCTAACTTTTACTTTTCTGAATACCGTAACCCAAACTACCGTAATCTAGCCACTCTATCCTATAGTATTTTGTGGAAGTTCATGCGTGCATGATTTTGAATAGTAAAATATATAAGTAAAGTATCTTCAACGAGCTGAGCATGAATTTACAAAGAAGCGAATTTTAAAATGAATCCAAAAATAAAGTCAGTTCATAATACACCACTGCATTCATGATCACTGTTACTAGGGTTACTGTAAGCAGAGTACGGTATTCAGGATCCACCAATACCCAACCTTTAAAATGCGAATTTGGAGTTAACTTCGCAACAATACTATAGGGCAGCTAAATTACGGTAGTTCGGTTACGATATCCAGAAAAAAAAAAGAGTTAACTCATTGTTGATGTACTGCCATAAACTATTTGGTCTCGGACCATCATGAATTTTTCGACCATCGATTTTCTCTTCTCATTGACATGTCTATTTTTTGCTAAATAGCTCGAAGGAGTTTAGATACCCTTGAAACACGAAGAGAAGATCGATATCAAATCAGCTATCAAAGGAAAATACAAAATCTCTAATCGAAAACCACATTTCTTTCGTCTTTATACTACTCATAATGGTCTCAATTTTAATATCCCAGGCTCACGGTTTCATTACAGGCATAATAGTTTCTTTCTTAGAGCAGCATGGCTTCTTGTACGACCTACAAACCTGATTACCTTTAGTTTCCCTGAGTGAAAATTGATGTAATCTCCTTATTTCCCATAGTGATTCTATTTCGACAGTTCTTTGTTCACCAAAAGCCGTTTGCATCATTTCAACCTGTTCGTCTCATTCACACATTTTAGCCGTTCTTTTCTGTACCGTGTAAACGCATAAATATTATCATTTCCATTAAAGATAACTTCTCTTCCTCACCGAGATCAACTTCTTCGTCTTCTCTTGTCATTTCACCTTTCAAAAATTCATTACAATTGCTCAAATTGTATTCTTTAGAGTCGTCACTATTACTTAATAACCTCATCATACGACTTTCTTCATTCTTTTGCGCTTCAGTGAGATATTGAAATCAAGAAGTAATAAAGTCAATAAAACTGGCAAACATGGACAAAAAATACTTTAAAATGCCAATTTTCCCATAAGGAAGCCTCGGGCAGCTTTGGTAAGCCCGCGAAAAATCAGCAAAAGATTTTGTCCTTGGGTGGGATTCGAACCTGATGGCTCGATCGAAGCTCGATCGGGCGATAAATTTGCTTTAAAAGTGATGTTTAGACTAGATAGATTTTTCCCGGAATATTTTTATTAAATTCTACATTAAATTTCCTACAAGATAGCGACATTGAATTTCCCCGGAGATTATTGTAAAGTGGTGATTTATTTTTTTGAAGATTGAAAATGTCCCAAAAATCTTGTTTTTCGCGCATTACTTGCGTTGGGTTGGACCAAAACCTTTGAAAATTGAAAATTGAAAATTATGTAATGAAAATCTCAAATTTATTTTTCGCGAGATCAAAGATCAAAGATCACTTTTGGAGTCCAACTTTTTGGCTGAAGTGTATCCCACCACTAGGCACTCCACCTGTGAAGTTTGAGCACACAGAAACGATTTTCACCAACTGTGCCACTTTGCTTGCCGTTCCCTGCAATCTTACCGAGAACGCCTTTTAAAGGCGCGCCACAAAATTTCAAAAATAGTATTTGACAACGGAATTTGGCAAAGATTTCTTTCACTTCAAACAAAACCAAATAAAATATTTTCAGTTGTGAATCCCAACCCCACTACCACTACCAAGACTACCACTGAAGGTTAGCTTTAAATATTTTTTCATTAATTGATTTTACCGTGAATTTAATAAGAAATGATATCTTGCCATTATTCTACAATCGGTCCCTGTTTCGAATTTTTCTCTCTTTCATTCATTTATTTATCATTTCAAATCTTTTCACATCTTTGTATGTATGAGAAATAAATAAATAAATAAATAAATAAATAAGTAAATAAATAAATAAGTAAATAAATAAATACGTAAATAAATAAATAAATAAATAAATAAATAAATAAATAAATAAATAAATAAATAAATAAATAAATAAATAAATAAATAAATAAATAAATAAATAAATAAATAAATAAATAAATAAATAAATAAATAAATAAATAAATAAATAAATAAATAAATAAATAAATAAATAAATAAATAAATAAATAAATAACTATATTTGCAGCAACGACGACTGTCCCAACTACGACTGGACCAGAGTCGAGTGATACGACCACAGAGAGTACAACCACGTTGCCAACTACTACGAGTAATATTTATTCTTTCTATGTCTAAGTTCATACAACAGCAGTTGAATGCAAAACGGTGATATTTGTCCTCTTGTCGATTTCGGATGGTGGTCACACATTCAGAGGGTCAAAAGTAACTCTGCTTAAATGTGGCTAAATGGAAGAAGGGCTATATGTAGCTTTTGCAAACACTATTCCATTTTTGAACTTGTCTGTCCTCTCTGTGAGGAAATTTCATTCCACTTCAATGATCTCTGTCTTGGTATCTTGGTTGGTTTATCTTGGTTGGGCTAGCTGTCAAGCTTGTTGGTTATGCTGTTCAATACCAATATAATTGAACTAATTCCAGCCACCAAACCCATCTGCTATCCCGAATCGACCACATACAACATCCTCTTCATGATTGAGAACAGCAACTTCAACTTCCAATCGATGGATACGGTAATTATGTTTTATTATTGATTTGCCTATCCACTTTATGTGCATACACCGAGCCAATTTTACTCTCCGCTCTGTCAATGGTCTCTTTCTTTGTCCACGTGAGAGTATGGCCAATGAGGAGAGTTTTAAATTAGATCGGGGTGTGTCTTTAAGACACCGGCTCGGTAAGATTCGAGGGTTGAGCCAGTGACCCCGGACATCGACCTCACCGATTTGGCTCAAAATTTTTTTGTGGATACCCCCATGGCCCCCCATCACAAAATGGATATTCATTTGGGCTGGGTCCTTGAAACATAAATGTGGCGGGTTCTCGAAATTTGAAAACTCGATTTTCACCAAAAAAAAGTGGAGCAACCTAGGTCCAATGTTAGTGTCGATTAATTACAAGTATGATTAGACAACAAAAACTCGCTATAGGACGGTTCGGATATCCGATCGCAAACTGATTTTTTTACCTCCTCAAAACACATTAAAATAAATTTTTTGCCTTATCTTATAGAGCAAAAAATTCCGCGTCGAATGAGGGTAAAAATTAAAAAATCGATAGACCCCTATTTTGAGAAAAATGGGCCTGACCATGACTCGAAAATATTTTTGTTTTTAAAACCCCTCATGTTTGTACTCATAATGAAGAGCTCGTCGAGTGGAACAACTTTTTTGTCTGAAACTCATGTACAAGAGAGATACACACGATTTAAAAAATATTTTTATTTCGCTTAACTCAAAATTGGTCACAAAATCGTGTGTATCTCTCTTGTACATGAGTTTCAGACAAAATTTCCAACGCGAAAGTTGTTCTACTCAAAAAGATCTTCAATATGAGTACAAACGTGAGGGGTTTTAGAAACAAAAATATTTTCGAGTCATGGTCAGGCCCATTTTTCTCAAAATAGGGGTCCATCGATTTTTTAGTTTTTACCCTCATTCGATGCGGAATTTTTTGCTCTATAAGATGAGGCAAAAATAATTGTGCGATTTTGTAATTTAAAATATTAATTAATTTTAATGTGTTTTGAGGAGGTAAAAAACTTGTAATTAATCGACACTAACATTGAACCTAGGTCGCTCCACTTTTTTTTGGTGAAAATCGAGTTTTCAAATTTCGAGAACCCGCCACATTTATGTTTCAATGACCCAGCCCAAATGAATACCCATTTTGTGATGGGGGACCGTGAGGGTATCCACAAAAAAATTTTGAGCCAAATCGGTGAGGTCGATGTCCGGCACTACCGGGAGTCTTACTGAGCCGGTGTCTTAAAGTGACACTCCAAGCTAATTTGAAACTCTCCGTACTGGTCACAATCTCTCGTATTCTTTGACTACGAGAGAGCATTGCTAATGTGGAGAGTGAAATTAGCTTGGTGTGTGCCTTTAAAGCGTTTTTTTTTTTTGCGGTCAAGAGACCATTTCACTCCTGATTTTCCGACTAAAAGAACTACTAAATGTATCACAGGGTAGTGCAATCGCACTGGCTGCCGCTGATATGTACCAACTCGGAACCACACGTCAGCAGACTTTCTTCATGCTTTCAAGTGTCAATACGGTTTGTACAACTTTACAACAAAAATAAATGCTTTATTATTATTTTATTATTCTTACATTTTAGGAATTCACGACCGACGGTGTGCAGAAGTCGGCTGATGACATTACAAACTCTATTGGTGTATTGGAAGACTCTCTTGATGGATCGCAGTTGAATAAGTTCGATCTGGGAAAGTGAGTAATTGTTCACCCTTATTTAACTTCGTTTTCATTAACTTACGACTTCATTTTTCATTTTCCAATTCAGATTAATTAATTTAAAAATCATGTCAGCGTTAAGAGATATTTATGCTTTGCGCACTCTAATAATAAAAGGCAAAGAAACTGAGAAATTTGACGAAGAAAGAATCACGAACGAGATCGATATATGTATTGAATCGATAAAACATCTTTTTAGTGCCATGAATGCGTTCTTGACTGGAACCGATATCGCTACTATCACGGATTCGAAGCCCATAGCTGTGGTCATCTCCGGAAGAGCGTAAATATCCAGATTTTTCGTTATTTTTTCGATATTTTCTCCATTAGTAAGCAAAAAGATGAGAGATTACAATGGGGACTCGATAAATGACCGTCGCTAACAATAAGAAAGCGATATCGTAGGGTGGTGTATGGGCGATAGTAGCAGTGTTGGAGCCAAGGAACAATATTTTATTGCGAAAACAATGTTCTGCTCTCTCAGATCTTTCTCACTACTTGCCAGTGAGACCATGTGGTCATAATAGAGAGTTCTAGCCCATTCTGTAAAACGGAGCAATGAGCCTTGACTGTTTTACTACAGTCCAATATTATTTTTAATCCATGTGATTTAGACTTACAAGTCTGCCTTTAACTAGAGAGATCTACGATTTTCTCAATTTCATCATACACTATTGTTTAGATCAACGGATGACCCAATCGCTTCATCCAAAGCCCTCGTAGATGCTGGATACACTCTGGTCGGTATCGCATTCACGCCAGATGCACAGGTTTTAAAAATTATTATTATTATTGAAATTATTTATTCATTTCATCATACCTTCTTAAACATAGTTCAAGGTTGCCAGTTTGTAAGTGGAATGACTTTTTCCTTTAGCTATGCTCTATTGAAAAAAAAGGAAAAGAAGACAATACTCTCCTTTTTTACACACTCTCGCATCGTATCTTTTTAACACGGCGACATTATTCATTTATTAAATCATAATATTTTCAGACTTCACTCCTGGCCATCATGGATAATGTATTCTTGTACACGGATGATACGGAATCAGCACAATTTATTGTGAATGCTACTTGCGCAGTGTGAGTTTCTGCAGAATCCGTATTGTAACTTCTTCGTCATGCTGACTAACACAAAAAAAATTACAGAAGAACAAAATATTAATTCCAGGAAGCCTCGATAGACGTTCATCTATCTATTAACCGTTATCAAGAAATCCTATTGAATTGTAAATATTTTAATAAAATGATTTTCGTTGTTGTTCGCTTTGTCGAGTTAAGGTATTACAAAGCACCACATTACAATTGACAATATTTTTGTTACAAGGTGTTACAAGGTGTCGAGGCATTACAAAGCAAGAAAATAGAAAAGAAAAATAAGTTAGAAATATAAAACGTCAATATGGCAGCTGACCAAATACACTGTTGATCTCACTGAGTTATCTCCACTATTGATGTGGATCCATGATTCACCAGGGCAGCTAGTAAAATATGTGGGCCGATCATTTGAAATAGAATTTTGACGAAATTATGGCTAGTTCAGCAGATCAAACTAGAGAGATTGCCCTCTTCAAGGTTGAAACAATGAATTGTACACGATTGGCTGCAAAAAAAACCAAAAACTTTACGGCACATCTTCCTATTCCTTAACGCAATAAAAGAATTTCCAGTACTCTTGCTTTTATATATGGAAAAATTTAGAAAAATTGCAGAAATCTCACAAAAATTATAATATAGTTAAAGTGACATCCAGAGTTTAGCGCAGATTGCTTTCTATTCAGTCAAAAGTGAGTGCACTGCGTCGGCAGAACACAAGGCGACGCTTTCTCTGATGAGACGCTGTTCACAGTGGAATGTGGTGTTACATTTTCAAAACGGGCGCACGCCGTCATTCGAAATAGTGCTACATTCGGAAACGTCAATGTCAACTTTGATTTTGAAGTGTTTTGGGTCCCAAGTGGAGAACCCTTATTGTCAATTGGGATACGGTAAAAATTACCGTAACCATGGATCAATAATGGCTGACTACCGTAACTTTTTACAGTAATTTCATGATCCATCAGAGTTTTCCACTCGAGTCCGAAAACACTTCAAATTTCAGGTTCACGGAGACGTTTTCCGAAACGTATATACTTCGTGCGCACGTTTTGAAAATGTTACACCACAGAACAAGCGTACAATCCCCAAAACGATAGGATATTGGTAGGTGACTCCTATGAAGCGGATGAGAGTTGAATCTCTTCCTCGGAAAGTCATGGCCGGGGACGACTTTTCTGCCTCGGTCATGGCTCCCCTGGTTTTCGACGATTCTGGAGTCAAGGTGAACTATGTAGGATTACGACAGAAAAGAGATCCAGATTGCGTATCTGAGCCCCTGAACCAAGCGCTAGTTCGGAAAGAAGCATAGATGCCTAAAGAAAGATTCTGTACCGGCTTACAAGGCAAAGATTGCGCAGCATTGCTCGAGACGCGAAGTCCTTCCTCCAACAGCTCCACGTGATGGCTTCCTGCTCTCCCGATCTCAACACCCTCGACCATTTTCTGTGATCAGTTCTTGAGATCAAGGCCTGTGCTCGTCCCAACTCGAATCTGGAGTCGCTCAAGAAGGCCCATCTCCTCGAATAGGAAAGAATCGGCCTACACTACCATTCTGCCACCGTCGTTCGCACCAAAACCGTTTGAAGCACCGTTATTGACGCGAAAGGAGGCAGAATTATGAAGTTAACACGGATTGTTGTTGATATAATAGTTGTTGATAAAATATTATTTGTTGAATTGATTTGCTGAATACATGTGATCAGGGGAGATCAAAAATCGTGTTTCCATAATTCTGCCGCACACTGTAATTTGACTTTTCGCTCTGGCCACACCCTACAGTAGGACTTCGTGTGCCTTGAATAACTGAATGTACCTTTCACTTACATTTCGAATGACTTCAGCTGGTTCTTGAAGACGTTGGTTCTTGATAGTATCACTTTCCATAAGTTCTGCCCATTCAGGGAGAAATAGAGGGACAAGAAAAGATGATATTCGGAGAAAGCAAGGTCGTGCGATTATGAAGAGAGGCCAGAATCATCGATGAGAAAGTCCAAGAGTATGAGAACAAAGCGGCAGAAATCGTGCAATCTTTTTTTTAGCTCAACGTAATAACTGCGAGCGACACCAACGATGAAAAGGTTTTTTTCATGTGCTTAACACTATATGTTCCACGAAACAGTTGACTTATGAGAACGTGACAAAAGTGTCTTCCCTTCAAACTCCATATACCTATGATTCAATTGATGAATCATTATGTTTGTTCACGATCTTGAGCCTTTTATCCCTATCTTTATATAAACCAAAAATCCATGCATACGTATAAAAATCGAGCTACTCTGTGAGAAAGGAAATATATTTTTTATTATTACTTCGACATTTTCCAATAGGGCTACTGTATTGTTTGAGTAATCGATATCTTCCTAGTTCTTTGGCCCATCTAGAAGGCTAACGGCACACCCAAAGTTAATTTGAAAGTCTCCGCTCTGGAAATGTTCTCTCACTTTCTTTGCCTACGAGAGAGCGTTGTCAGAGCGGACAATAAAATTTGCTAGGGTGTTCCCTGAAACGGAATAGACCATTTACAAGGTAAGAATTCGCTTTCAGAATGCGCACTGCCCTCCTCTTCGTAGCTGTCGCTCTTGTCGCAGGAGCCACTCCAGAAGGCGCGATTGGACGTAGGCATATTTCATTTTATATTTATTTAAAAATATTTATTTATTCATTCACATATTTAATATATAATTATACACAGCCACGTATATATTCTGATCTGAAAGCAGTCTCTTTGAATAGGATCAGAATTGCGGAAGTTTTAGGAAGCTCTTCTACAATTCTAGGATTGAAATAGACAACATTAGTTCTGTACATTTTGCATAAAAACATAATTTAGTATGCATGGCAATCAATAATTGCAAAATGTAAAAATTCAATAATTATTCAGGATGCGTCAATTTGCTCTGCCCAAGCGAACATCAATGCATCGATGATTATTGTTTACCAATTAAGACTTCTAACGGACGTATGCTATACACTTTGACAAGGGAATGGTCAACCATCCTCGACGAGTTATGATTAGTGACATATACCATTCGAACCGCCATGCGATTGGCATTGGTAAGCGCATAAACATTTGTGTTTTCTTATCAACGGTGTTTTATCAGAATCACATGACGGTTCGAATGGAATATGTCGCTAATCATAACTCGACGGGGATGGATGACCATTCCCTGGCGACTCATTTCTCCAATATTTCATAATCACATTCACTATTCATGGAATTCATGAATACTTACAGTTTTTTTGTGGTAAAATGAATCTTGTCCCACAACTTGCACCAGATAAGAAGAGGAAAAATGAATTGCAGCCTGCACAAATGGAATCTGTGCTCCCGGATTCATATGCGGCAAAAGTGGATTGTGTGAAGTCGAGAAACCCGCACAACTTGGTATTCGAAATTTACTGAAAAATTAAATTAAATTAACGAATGTTTGTATTTTCCTGAAAAAAATACGATAGGATTCTTAAAATATTTCAAAAATTAGCTTTTGAATAATCAATAAGTCTTCCAGAATGCGTCAACCTGCTGTGTCCAAGCGGTCACTATTGTCAGAACGGAGTCTGCAAAGCCATGTAGTCTTGATATGAGATGAAATGGTCACATTATTGATTTTATTGTGCTTGTAAATCGCAATAAAGATTTGCTCATCTCTGCACTTGAAAGAAACGATATTGCAGGATCAAGTTATGCTTCAATAACTCATCTAAAAATTAACGACGAATATATGTTTTCATAGGTTTTCCTGTGTGGATGTGTTTGCCCAATGCAGTTATGTACGGCAAAAGTGAACAATTAATCGGAGGGGCTGAGGATCAAAATTGGTATACTGTAGCATGCTGTAGAATCTCACAGTTGCCTACTCCAGGTGTCTATAAGTCTGCATCAGCTAAGCAAAGAAAAATCTTTGTTCTTGAACTGACGATAACGGCATAAGACTGTTATACTGACCGTATAAAATACACTTGTTTATTTGGTACGAGGGTAGCCAACCACTGCCACAATGAATTTCTATGTTTAGAGAGAGAGAGCACCGGTGAGAGAGTAGGTAGATCAGAGAGAGCGATGAAGGAAAGGAGGAAAGAGTGGAGAGTTAATCGATAGTTCTTCCTCTGTTTAGCAACAGAAACAATGCAATTATGCAAATAGATTTTATACGGACAATACTATAAAATCACACACATTTAGTTCATTTACAGGGGTAGTTAGTGATATGCTTCTGTTGCTGGACTACCACCGTATGGTGCAAGTGAAGAAGGACATTTCAAACATTGGGTAACGGTGGTATAATTACAAAAATCTACAATAGTTAACTACAATAGACAAGGAAAGAGAGTTGGAAATGAAAATTGTCGCATTTGCTAATCAATAGGCCGAAAAATGCCACAAGGCATAGCAATCGCTCTCGTTCGAGGAAGAGGGATTCAAAGTTATTGCAGAAAAATGGGCAAAGATTTTCCGAACACCCTAATAGATCAATCCAGGTGGTAACGACACTAATTTTATAATTTTTAAGATTATCCTTATGATCATATGCATTTACTTTCTAACTCATTTTCTGCGCGAACTTTGTTCTCACTTGTTTCTTAGCATCAACAGTCACTACAATCATCATGCGATTGAATAGAGAATTTTGTTAGGTGATCTTTCCTCAATAAGTAGTGTTCGCAAGAGCAGACAAAGCTAGAGAGGGGGAACGAGTGATCAATGGAGAGTTGATGAGAGTTGATTCTATCAACCATCTAAACAATCTCTGTAGTGTAGTGGATAAGATGTCGGAAATGAATATTATAGAAATGAATATTCAAAAGTTATCAACAATAGTTAGGAGATGTGTAGAACACAACTAAAACTAATGAGAATGGGCGAATTGTTCACACGAGGAATAAGAGTGGGTAGATCACTTTCTGCGTCAATCTTCTCTCGTGTGATCGTACGCAATGAAAATCTTGAAATGCTCATATCTTCAGAGTACAACCACATACAAAAATGTTCAGCATATCATAGAATGTATCGATTGAGCTATTAAAATCCTTCAGCTTCGATTTTTGTTAAAACCCATTTAACAAAATCGATTTACAAAAATACTAATTAAAATAACGATCGGCCAATGATACAGGTTCCTTGACGTTTTAGGAAATTCTTCTGTTGACGACGCGATATCAAAACAACACCACGACGATCTACAGAGCTCCAAAGTCGGACGATTGTGGCGTCAAAAAAGTTTGACGACGTCTCTCGACGTTGAAAATGAAAATGTGTACAAAAAATCTTGTTATGGACTATCGAAAAATGCAATAGCATGTGGGAGTACAAAATGTGCCAACCACCCCCGGATTTTACTCGATTCTTCAGTGACACGCTTGATAAAGTGAGAAATATTCATTTTTAAAAATTTTATTAATAGCTGCACAATGTTTCATCATTGCAACTGGAAAAATCTTCTTCACATAATCTTAATAAATACTTATTATGTTAGGGATGTACCCTATGATCAGGATAACCGCCTCAATTTTTCCTCTTCAGTACAACAGAATCCCGCCCTTGACATGGGATCCCCGGGTGTCCCGGGGCGTCCCTTCTGTCCCCTCGATTTTTACGCTGTGAATATGGAATGTCAGCTCTTCAAATAGGTTGCATTCTTTTACTCTAAGTTTGACGAATTTATCACAGAAAGATTGGAATTTTATAAATAACATAGCCTGAGAGAAAATATTGAAAATTTTAATTTTTATCAATTTTGGAATGCCGCGCGAAAGCTCATATTCCTAATTCACAGCGAAAAAAATCGAGGGGACAGAGGGGACACCCCGGGACACCCGGGGATCCCATGTCAAGGGCGGGATTCTGCTGTACTGTATTCCCCTTTTCGACCCCTAAATCCCTTTCTCCAACTTTAGAATTATTTTCTAATTAGTTTTAGATGTAACTAACATGTAATTTGATTAATGATTTGGGTAATTGAGTTTAGTTACAATTTTTGCACAATTCTGTGTTGTAATTTAATTAGTAATTTAAATAATTAATTGATTAAATTAAATTTAATTAGTATAGGTATATATATTGATCTGAGAAGCGAATATCACACTTCTCTCCGCTCTCGCATCTCTTCCTTTTGAGTAAGTCTCCTTCGCCAAATATTGCTTAATTGTGTAGAAGTTAGATAAAGCTTAGTTTGTAATCTTGAGTCCGAGTATTCCAACCACAAGTCAAAACTGACACGACCATTGTAGTCATTACAATTGTTCATTAAAATATTGATTGCAGGATGCGTATTTTCGTTCTTCTTTTTGCTCTCGCTTTCGTTCTTTCAACGGGCCTTAACTATGCGGTAAGTATGGCCTCTACAATATTGAGAAGTGGGCTATAAAGATACAGTATCGAAGTGATCTGTCCATATCTTTTCCAACCTCTCTTATAGCCCTCGAATAGACATTTTTGATAACGTTTTATTTATTTTTATTCCATCAAATATAATGAGAAGGAGTGATATGGATAAGGTCAGAAAGGGGAGAGATGGATTGTCGTCGCATAAGGCGATTTCTATGCTCACTGTACACTACATGGTTCTTTCACTCATATAATTCACTGTCATGAATGTATAGTGAGCATAGAAATCGAGTTAGAAGATGCAACGGCAATCAAATTATCAATGGCCTAACAGTGATCACCAGCATGATTTCGTAATGTGGTGTTAAAATCTTGGAAAAGTAGATGGAAAAGTGATAAGTAGTGTTAATTTTGTGATCGCAAAAGTAGTTGGAAAAGTAGCATAGCTTCGTAATTGATAAACTTTTACAATAGAAACCCTTTGCGCGAGTGTTGGATAGCTTCTTTTACCAACTACTTTTACAATCACAAAATTAACACTACTTATCACTTTTCCATCTACTTTTCCAAGATTGTAACATCACATAAGCTTTGAATAACGGGTTGTACCTTTTCCTTTACCTTTAATTCAATCTTGTCCATTTCAGTCAGCATTCAACGTTCCTCCTAAGGGCGGAATGTGTGTGACCGTCGATTTTGGTGACTGTCGAAGATGCGAATGTCCACCATATAGAACATGCAAAAAGGGAAAATGTATATGATGCCAAAACGTATCTACAAAATTATCGGTCGATAAAGTATTATCACCCATTACTGATTACACTGCATTTTAAAGAGACGGTAAATATTACAAGAAAAAAAAAGATACTCCCATGATATCCATTCTTTTGTTGTATCTGATGTTGAAATGGAAATTTGATAGATGATCAGTGGTCCATGCAATCTACAGGGTGTCCACGAATTACGAAGACTTTTAATTTTGCTCTTATTTCATATGCAATGCATCAATCAAGTTCGGATGGTAATATTTATTCAACAATAACATAATATTTCACAATCAACAATTATGTCTCGATTCGCCCTCCTTTTGCCTTAATGGCGGCCTTCAGAAGAGTGGGGCGAGGACCTATCACGTCACGCTAGGAGAGACGTCGCATTTATTCCATTGCTCCACGAGGACGTTCTTAAGCGACTCCAAATTCTTATGGGGATGAGAACAAGACTTGGCCTCCACAATAGCCCATATTTAGTAGTTGAGCGGATTCAAGTTCAGTGAGCAGGACGGCCAATCCGAGGTGATGCTTGCCTTGTGTCCTTACACCACTGCTGGACAATATTGCCTTGTGGGCATGGGTGGAGTCCAGCTGGGGGCACCAGTGATTGTTTCCAAGTGCCTCTAGGACCACGGTTCCTACACAAGTATTCCTTGTTATTTTTTACATTATGTGAGATCAACAATGCACAAAGAGAAATCCGTGAACATAGAAAAGAGATGTGTGTGATCAAGGCATAATGAATATGGAGGTTGACATTAACCGAGCGGGGGCTGATCGAATGAGAATGGATCAAAATAATATGATATAATATTTTTCTATCATTATTATTATTATTTCTCCTATCGCTCCTCATATAAATAAATAAATAAATTTGACTTGAGAGAATACGATGATGTTCAATAACATTTCGTAAACTTTTTGAGATTTCACTTTAATTTGAGTTGAGAGAATGCGAGTGCATACTCTCTAAACCTAAATGAATGTCTTTAGTTTGAGGGTTCGAATCCCTCAAAGAAAGTCTTCTACAGTATCCGAACTCGCTTATGATGGATGCAAGGCTTAGGGTTCTTTTAGTTTTTTTGAAACGCGGTGATAACAGCGATTTCATTATGTTAAATGAGATCATTAACTTCCACCATTCCCTGTTGATCTTTCCACTCCTGTACTTGTGGAGCTGAACATTAATCGCGATGCCTTTATAAGTGTTTAGTCATCCCAGTCATCTGATCATCTGATCTGATCATGAGTCAGCTGTTTAGTCATCTGACGCACAGAGAAGAAGATACATATTTAGTATAGAGATGTGAGAGCGTCTATTAGCGTCTATTTCGTAATGACTATTCGTTTACTGTTTGCTGGTTCCGTTCACTAATTCCCTCTCCCTTCTCCTCTCTTTCTCTCAGCCATATGTTTATATGTCATCTCTTTCTTTCTCTCATATGTTTTCCAATCTGACATAGCAAAGAGATATAGAAGACTCATCATCTCCATTATTATTTTTGCCATTCTCTATCTCTCTACAAATGTTCTGCTTCACATTCCTCAAAATTATCATGCTCTATGCAACATATGCCAGACCTATTGGTTTACTGTCTACTAGGGAGGCGAGAATGGCTCTTGACTCACCGTTGCCACTGGCACTTTCTTGCGGTTTACCGAGAAAGGCGCATTTACGACCTCTCTCTCGTTGACTCACGACGGAATCATTTTTTTTAACTCGACCGCGACCTCTAACAATCAAAAAGGAGTAACAAAAGTACTCCTTGGAGTACTCTAACAATAAGCAAGGCAGCCAGGGGGGAATGGGTGAGTGGCTAGAGAGATGACTCACCCATTGGTGGGCGAGATAATGGGAAAAATAAGGGGTAAATAGAGATAAAGAGTCGTTCTCGCCACCCTACTGTCTTCTGTTTCTTCTTCGTTCTCCTCTCTCTTCACCCCCTTACTCTTACCTTTTTCATTTTTCTCTAGCTGTGACCTACCACATAGAAAGAGAGAAAAAATACAGGGTGGGGATTAATTATTGACACTCTGTAAAAACGGAATCTTTTTTCAAAAAATTCGAGTTCCGTTCAAATATTTACCAGATAATATTCAATCATCTGGGAATACAATAAAACTATTATCGAATTCTGCCTCCATTGGGCTTGATGACGTCCTTGAGACGGGAGGGGTACGGCTCTCTCACTGTACGCAGGTAGGTGGTGTTTATCTTCGACCACTCCTTCTTCATGGATTTCTTCAGGGACTCCAGCTTTGTGTGGGGAGTAGTGCAGGACCTATCCTCCAAGGTGCCCCAGGCTGAGTTGACCAGGGGCTGAGATCGGTCTAGGAGGCAGAAAATAAAATCCTCGGATGAATTCTGAAAACTGCTCCTTTCACCACGCCTTAACGATCTTTGCCTTATAAACTGGCGTTCCATCCTGCTCGGAGGTCCACGAACAGTTTCCGAAGTGGGAACGGCTCCAGGGGAACTATCCATCCTTGATAATCTTCCCTAGGCACTCCTTATTGATCTTAGCGCCCGGATTCACAAAAAACTAGGAGTGTATTTACGGAGGCGAATAAACCATAAGTTTTTAGGGGCTTAGACGTGGTATGGACACTCCGGTATTTATTGCTCGCGGGGCTCCCCGTTGAGAGGCCAAATCTCGCGGTGTACCCCGCGAGATTTGGCCTCTCAACGGTGTGCCCCGCGAGCAAAAAATACCGGAGGAGTAAAAAATACCGGAGCAATAAGACCATTGCAGTTAGCAAGCTGGGGGTCCGTAGTAAGCACTCGGTCACTCTGGGGGTTATAGGCGGCTTGCACGATGAACTGCTTCTCATCAGGGAACACTTTCATAAGGGTCTGCTTCACCCGCGTACAGTGAGAGAGGCGTACCCCTCCCGAATCAAGGACGTCATCAAGCCCAATGGAGGCAGAATTGGGCAATGATTGTTTTATTGTATTCCCAGATGTTTGAAGATTATTTGGTATACATTTGGACTGAACTCGATATTTTTCAAAAAAAAAAAGATATTCCGTTTTTACTGTGTGTCAATAATTAATCCCCACCCTGTATAGGACTGTTTTCGGTCTCGCACCCCCCTCTCCCTTCCTTCCCTTTCTCACTCTCTTCACTATCTCTTATGTCTCTCACATGACATAAGAGATAGTGAAGAGAGCTCTCACTTGACGTAGAGAGAGTGTGAAAATGGAAATATAAGAGAACCATCCATCACCATTCATCTCCTTTCAAAACATTACAAGTCGAAGTCCCATTCCTTACACTTAAACTCAACTAGTAGCGATTTTACTGATTTATTTTACAAATGCCTTCCTCTTTATTGATCCTCATCTTCTCCTCATTACTGTGACCTTTCTTTCTTTTCTTGGCATCTGCTTCCTACACACGGCCGCTCAATGATAGTAACTAAGAAGCTCTTGCCGGAAAAAGAAAGTATCGCAAACTGAGTGATGATAAGCACTAAAACATCTAGGTTCTCCCAGCGCGAAAGTTGACTACGGTGTATCTGGGCGCTCGCTTCTGACCAGACCTATCATCGAGTTTTACGATTCGCGAGACATGCCGATATGGCTTAGTGGGTAGAGCTTTTGTGTATCTATCCGAACCTCGTAGGTTCGAATCCCGCCCAGTGCAAATCAACTTTGCCGATTTTTCGTAATGCAAGAGGCTTCAAGCCAAAGTTAAATGTAGGGATTTCTCTTCATTGCACCGCCGTGCTACAGGGTGCGGCAGAATTATGGAAACACGACCTCCTGCATTTAGCAGTGATTTTTCATCGTCTTGTGCGTTTCCCCGGCGCTCTCGAAATAATTTAATTGAAATTCTTCGTTTTTTTTTCTGCGTTTAGTGTTGATTGCTTTCCATTGAATGAAATGCGGAGCCCTAGAATAGATGCCTGTCCTTCTGGCTCGCAGTGCGTGCCCGGAACACATGGTGACACATTTTCTGATAAGATGCTGCTCACAGTGGAACATCTCCCTTCCCGGTAAAAGGAGACAGAAAAGATGCAGAGAAAGGCTGGATTTCGATCGATCCTCTTTTGCTGTTAACGCGAACCTTCTTGCGTCACTTCCACTTGCTAGTCCCAATACCGCTGCTGACGTTCACGTCAGCAGCGGTATTGGTTTTCAATAGTCAAGAGCGGTCGTCTGTTTTATCGTCCGTCTTTTACTCGTTTCTGACTTGATCCTCCCAACACGGAACTGGCCAGCCGTGGGAGTACGGCCCATACCATGGTTCTTCAATTCTTCATGGCAACCATGAACGTCCTTTCCCTTGCCACCGATGGGAGGACTGTTCTATTCGATCAAGCAACTAAGAAGATAGGAGCTGATATCATTGGTCTCTGCGAAGTTCGTAAGAAGGAGGAAGGCGCAATCGATCTCTCTGGATCAGGAGGGATACTTTACCACACCGGTCGCTTGGATAACCGCTCAGCAGGATGTGGGTTCTTCGTGCATCGGAGGACAAAGTCGAGAGTGGTACGTTTCTTGAGCATTTCACCCCGTATCGCTGTTTTGGATTACCGCATGCCTCATAACGTCTTACTAAGAATCGTTCAGTGCTATGCTCCTTGTTCGAATCATTCTGATGATAAGTACGATGACTTTCTATGCCAATTAGAATCAATATTTCGAGAGAAAGTGCCAGAGCAACGGAGTTTTCGAAAAGTTTATAAGATTATCATGGGCGACATGAATGCGCGAGTTGGTGACAGGAAGCCAGGGGAAAACTCAGTGGGAAAATTCGGATTTGGGGATCGAAACGATAGAGGGGAGAAGGTTGTCACTCTTTGTGAAAATCTGCGTTTGCGCATAGGAAACACTATGTTTAAAAAGCAGATTAGCCGTTGTTACACTTGGGTTTCTCCCACAGGTACCGCTGCAAATAGGATAGACTATATATTCTACCCTAAGGACTTCCCCGTTACTGATGTCGATGTGGTTAAAAAACTGGACTTTACAAGTGATCATTTCATGGTGCGAGCTTCGGTTACACTGGGAAGTAGACCGCGCGATAGTCACGGAGGGAGGACAAATGGTGGCGTTCTGGATCGGGATTTGTTCAAAATAAATTTGAGAAGAGAAGTGCATGGTACCCCAATCAATGGTGATTATGGTAGACTGGTGTCATTAATTCAATCAGCGGGTGACTCCTCTACAATACCTATAACCGCTGTTCCCCGGTATTCTCATAGAACCATTAGATTGTTTTCGGAAAGATCAAAGATCAAACCGACCGCACAAGGAATGTCTCGGGTGCAGTGGATAGCTGTAAATAAGGCGCTTAGAGGAAGCATCCAACAAGATGCAGTTGATCGTATGACTAGGATGGTTGAGAAAGCAGTGGAAGAGGGTAGAAATTATGGGAAAGCAGTCGGTGATCAAAGAGTAGGAAGGGAGAGAATCATTAAGATGCAGGGAAAAGGCGGTATGGTCAGTTCACAAGCTGAAATTGAAGGAGTATTTAGAGATTATTACAATAATCTGTACCGAGGTGATGGTGGGCGCAATTACCAAGTGAAAGAGACTGAGGAGGAATTTGTTCCTATTGGAAGAGACGAAATAGAGAGAGTGCTAAGTAATTTCACTTCAGGTAAATCACCCGGTGAGGATCGAATTACGGGGGAAATGCTAAAAATTGGCGCGGAAATCCTTTCCCCTTATCTGGCGTCTATATTCAATAGGATTCTCAAAGACGGTATTATTCCACCTGGTTTCGGGGACAGTCGCACAATTCTTTTACACAAGGGCGGGGACAAAACAACACCCAAAAATTACCGCCCTATTTCTCTCCTACCGGTTATTCAAAAAACCCTCACATCGGTAATTAATAGTCGAATCGGCCGATCATTAGATGCTCAAAGATCACGTGAGCAACAGGGATTCAGGGCTGGTCATTCAACCGCAGAGGGAATATTTATACTAAATACTCTCATTGGGAACTGCAAGGAGTACAACCGCCCCATCTACCTCCTTTTTCTTGATGTTAGCAAAGCTTTCGATTCGGTGCTGTGCGATTCCGTCCTTTCTGCACTCGAACGGGATGGGGTTCACTCCACATTCATTCGATTTTTGCAGTCCCTCACAGTGCAGAGTAAGAGTTCTATTGTGGTCAACGGAAAAGGAGTAGACGTTGCAATAGGGAGAGGTGTTCGCCAAGGAGATGGTCTAAGCCCGCGACTATTCGTTTCGGTACTTGATGCAGTTTTCAAAGGAGTAAACTGGGCTAGGAAGGGCATACGGATTGATGGGGAGTACTTATCACACCTTTTGTATGCTGATGACTGCGTCCTTATTTCTCACGACTCGCGCCAAATTCAATCCATGGTGCGAGAACTCGAAAAAGAGTTGTTGAAGGTAGGGTTGCGGTTAAATGGTAAAAAAACGGAAGCTCTCACAAATAACCCCAATGGTAGACCAGTGGTTGTTGGAGGAGAGATGGTAAAGGTAAGGGAAAAGGTTGTATATCTGGGGCAGGAAATCACACTTGGAGATGGAAGATTTACGGGTGAACTTCATAGAAGGATTAGAAGCGCGAACTGGGCATTCTCCAAATATGCGGAATTTTTTCGTAAAAAGGGGGTTCCTATGTACTTGAAGAAACGGTTATTTGACGGAGTTGTTCTCCCCGCATTCCTATATGGCGCCGAAACATGGTATCTTACTAGACAACAAAAACACAAACTCTCCGTTGCTCAGCGCAGACTCGAACGAAAGATACTTGGCGTCACTGTGCTTGATCATATTTCGAGCGAGCGTATGCGTGGCATGACGAGACTAAAGGACGTGGTGAGAGAGGCGGTGATTCGGAAATGGATGTGGGTCGGGAGGCTCTCGAAATCGTGTTGTGATCGATGGAGTCTAAAAGTGCTCGAATGGACTCCGCGTGGAAAAAGGAAGCGTGGAAAGCCGGCAATGCGATGGAGAGATGAATTCGTAAAGGTCGCTGGTCCTCAATTCATGCAAATAGCAAGACACGATCGGACTCGATGGAGAACCCTAATGGCGACCCAGCTAGAATAACATCCAAATGCTGATAAAGTTGTTTAAATGTAATGTAAATGCACAGTGGAACAGTCGTACAACCACGTAGTATTGTATCGTATATCATCAGTAGTGAGAGATACTGTGCGGATCAGGGGAGTTGTAGAGAGTATTCATTTCTTATACATCGTCGTGTTCTCTTCATTAATCTTCTCTACTATCTTTTTCTTACACGTGGTGGCGTTCTCTATAAAATAAAAACTTACACTTCTCATATTTTACTATTCAATAAATGATCTGTGTGATAAGAATCGCACGAATTCCTTTTCTCCATGTAATTATTTTCATACTTTCAGATGTCCTATACACATCGATTATTGTGACCTTCCGTATATGAAGGATACGTGCAAATAAATAAGAAATAAAGAAAATAAATTGGGACAAAGAAGAGAACAGCAGATATACGTAAGACTTGTTGTGTTCAAATTTGTTGCAAATACATCAAAGTATAAAAACCTGCAATTTCACTAATATTATTTCACTTTATACTGCTTACTGTAGCTACCGTATGCTTGCAGAGAGCAACAGTTAAGTCCTTAATTGACGGGCAGCTTCCTGAAATCATTCTCCCTTGTGCATTCGAATGCTACTTTAATTTTGTGCGTTATTTACTTATTCCTTTCAGCATCTTCTTAAAGCGGTTGGCATGACAAGTATGCATGAAGTGCGGGCACGCGTCCGAATAATCGTTGATCACTGTGACGGTCCCGTTATACACACATCAGCCGTATATGCCGATCCATCTACATCAGTGAAAGAATTCCTGTATAAGGTAATAGTATAGAATTAAAACTGTCCGAACAATACTAATTCCGCTCTTTTGCCGCGCAATACTCTGATATTATTGCTTCATTCTTTCATTATGCTTGCTTTTAACTGGATCAATAAATAAATAAATAAATAAATATTTATATGGCAACGTTCACATTCAACATTGCAGATCACTGGCTCCGGCACAATTGCACACTCTCCGATGGCAGATACTATATGAGAGGAATCGCGAGAAAATCGACCGTTTCGGAGGGTCCGCGGACATAGAAATTTCGACCCCCTGAAAAATTCAGATTAAGTACTTTGAACGATGCTCTATCGAACTGCGTTGGCCGAATTTGCATATCTGCTCTCATTTTCGAGTAGCGGTAGGTCAAAGTTGGCAGGTACGATATTTTTCTCGAGTGTGCGTCAGAAAAATGATCATAACTCCGTTCAAAATAATGATAGACAATTTTTCAAAAAAAGCATCGAAAGAGGAGATCTTGGGCACCATTTCAAAGTTGATGACGTCATTTTTCGACCATGCGCCGGTGCGGGGCGGTCGGTTTTATGAAAAAGTGACGTAACTTTCCTAATCGGAAAAAGTGCACTTTTCTTCTATGCGCGTTTTGTTGCACCCATATGTGTCTAAAAATGACCCAAGTTTCAGAGGATTTCCGAATTGGAAAAAAAAAGCGTTGATTTTAGTGACGCGACCTCGGCTTATTCCTTTATTTAGTGACGCGACCTCGGCTTATTCCTTTATCAAGAAACAGCAAAGGAGCTAAAATGACTCAAAAACATCCGAAAAAACATTACGAGCTCAAAATACCCATATATGACAGTTATTTGAAACACAAAATCACCAAGTTCCGAAAAATTTGAAAAAAAACATATTTTGCTTTTCCACGTGGAAAAAACGTTTCAGTAATGTTAATTAATCTTTATAATATTTCTTATAATGTTTTTGAACATTTATGTTTTTGGAAGTGAAGGCCTACCTGCTCTTAGAGCCGAGATTTCCGCGATCGAGATTACACGCGCGCGCCCCAACTCCGCGCGACTCACGGAGGGCAACGGGTACGAATTCTTTCTCATCCGTATCCGGGCGGTTTTTATCCGTATCCGTGAAAAAGTATGTACGTGTATATGCTATTTCACGGTCGCAGTGATAAATCTTTAATCCCTTCCCCCAATCACTTTTCGCATTTCGTTTACAATCGTTTAGGTCTAGATCGACGCAAAAACACTTAAATTATTGCGCGTAACTGGGAACAGCGAACAAAATAGTCGAAATAGAATTGAAAAGGCCAGAAACTCGCGAGTGTTTTATACTTTTAGCGCGGGAAGAGCATTTCGCTAGCGCGGAAGGACGCTGCGCGTCCATCCGCCTCAATTACCCTAACACACATATGGGTGCAACAAAACGCGCATAGAAGAAAAGTGCACTTTTTCCGATTAGGAAAGTTACGTCACTTTTTCATAAACCCGACCGCCCCGCACCGGCGCATGGTCGAAAAATGACGTCATCAACTGGGAAATGGTGCCCAAGATCTCCTCTTTCGATGCTTTTTTTGACAAATTGTCTATCATTATTTTGAACGGAGTTATGATCATTTTTCTGACGCACACTCGAGCCAAAAATACCGTACCTGCCAACTTTGACCTACCGCTACTCGAAAATGAGAGCAGATATGCAAATTCGGCCAATGCAGTTCGATAGAGCATCGTTCAAAGTACTTAATCTGAATTTTTCAGGGGGTCGAAATTTCTATGTCCGGGGGGTGGTCGAACCTCTGGTGATTCCTCTCATATCTACCATCAGAAGCCCAATGAAATATTCGCCTCGATGGACAATGAGGAATTTTTCAACGTCAAATACTATTGCATAGTGGGACAATGTCATAATAATAGCAATCACTGCAGTCATCCTTTTGATAAATGTCATTATCATGATCGTTTCATGCTACGTGTTGTTGGCAAAATCACACAAGCTCTCAAGATGTCTTCAACAAATCCATTTCCAAATCATTAATTGCTGATTGAACACTGTCGAATAAGAGAGTGTCAAGACAAATTTCTCACTTGCTAAATTCTCACTTCTATCATAGTTTTGAGTGAATTATTGGTGTACTATTAATCATCATACATTCAAACAGTAGAAATATTCGCGCTTCACACATATTCAGTGCTTGCCTCCCTTTTACCATTCATCAATGTATTTTTAATCGCATTTTCTATCAACTACTTCTCTATCAATATAAATACATATTTTAATTCCCGGCCCTACCGGGAATCTTACTGCGCCGGTCATAAAATGAGCATGGAGCGTGCCGCCTTTAGACAGGGCTCAATTGTACATTCCTATTGTACAAGCACACAGATGCTCGAATACTCCAATCCCAATAAACAATTTTAATTGTATATAAAAAACATGATTCAGTTTTCAACATCTTTCAAAATTTGCAACAAACGTTCCATTTTATTCTCATTTTAAGGGTATACTGAATATATTTCAAAGTCACCACCCGAACATACTCTGAAACACAACTCAGAGAGTGCACACAGTACATACACTCATTGTCGGAAGCACTGAAACACCTTGATGGCCATCCAGAATCCCGTAGAGACTAACGCATGATGAAAACAAATTCTAAAACGCATCATAAAATTATCGTTATGCAGCATAGATCAAAGATCAACTGCCGCTACTCAGCAAAGATCAAAGATCAACTACCGTACCTCGGCAGTCCAATCTCCCAAATGGACTTGGTCGCAGATCGACACGAGAGCGCGTTCCACATATCATAGAGGACGAAGCAAGTGAAGGTCATTGTGGTGTCACGGGGAGTGATCTCGTTATCATCTGACATCTGAAAGAGATCAAAGATCAAAGATCAAATATTGAGAAAAAAATTACTAAACTATTATTTCGATAGAGATAAATATCAAAGATCTCTCCCTCTCCCCCTTCTTCATTCTTGCTCTTCCACTCCTCCACCAATCCCTCCCCTTCTTCTCCCTCTACTCCACTCGTCCCTCTCCCCAGACTCCGCACCCGCCTCTCCCCATAACAAACGCACGATCGTCTCCGCCATCGACTCCCGTGGTGGATAACGCATTGGTCTTCTGATCGATGTGTCGATGGTTCGACGTCCGGAAACAGCAATCGACTTTCCTCAGCAATTGTTCTCAGCTTTTATGCTTAGGCTTACGCTTATTCTTGGCACGGTGCCAAGAATAAGCATAGGCTTAGGCTTAGGCTTAGGCTTATGCTTATTGTTAAGCTTAGGCTTAGGCTTATTGTTAAGCTTAGGCTTAGGCTTATTGTTAAGCTTACGCTTAGGCTTATTGTTAAGCTTAGGCTTAGGCTTATTTTTGGCACGGTGCCGTACATAAAGTTGTCAAATTGATCGGACATTGATAAAACAAGTGCCAAATGGTCGCCAGGGCGCCGGCGCCAACGCCAAAATACAAAAATAAACACAAGTTGTCAGGTCGGTCTGATATTTATTAAACACATACAAAATGGTCACCAAAGCGACACCAGAACAACACGGGTTTTACGGTTGAAAGTAAGGTTCAATCACAGCAGAAAATCAATAATTGATCAGCTATAGCTTTTGACACTCGATTGTAGAAAGATCGATAAGAATGATTCTAAACAACCTGTTTCATCATTCCTGGCATCAAAAAGCTTCCTTGGATTACATTCTCAAAGCCAGTGAAAATCAGCAAAAATTTTGGGACGGGCCGCGGTTCGAAACCGCCCGATGTGTTTCGAGACGCACCTCTTTTCCTCGACACCACGAGTGCATTTCGTCATTAATTATCGTCATGTTGTGCACGAATCGATGCAGAAAGGGTAGGGCTACAATTCGCCTTGCCACATTAAACGCGTAAAACAATTTTTTTTCCTTTTCGCGTGATTTTTCGAGTTGGAATCTTAGCTTCCGCAGCTGGAGAGTGTAGACCTGTGCCGAAATAGTCGTACCCATGGGAGAAGTTCCCTGTACTCAAATCCCCATACCGAATACCAGATGCACAGCATCACCTTTTTGCGGTGAAAATCGGGTTTGGGAACATCTGCTTTCTGTTCGTACTCACCGACCCGCTGTCTCCTGCGCTCATCCTTATCGTAGAGCACCCTCTTTTCATCTTGGGGTTAAAACGTTGACCAGGCTGGCGATGTAGAGTGAGAAGAGTTTTTGTCATGTCCACTCGGTGATCCTGAACGTAGTCGGCTAACAATAAGGTATGGGGTACCGATCTTTCCAGTTTTCACTTCTTTCCGAGAGTGTCCAGGCCAGGTTCCACAGTGATCTGGCTGACCCCAAGTGCCATCAGCCTCTAGCTCTTGGAACAATCGATCGAGATCCACCTCCATATGGCGTCCGGGATGGTCCTCATCTTCGATTAAAAAGTTCTGGTTCTTGAAGTTGACGACCCAATTCACAGTCGTTATGTTTTTGAGGGATACACCTGTGCTAGACGAAGTTGGATGTCGGGGTGTTTCAAGGCGGAGAGGAAGTGGAATAGCATCAAATGTGAATTCTGTCTGGGACTAAATTGTGCAGCATTCTCACTTGGAGGATACAAGGGGACTGAATCGAAAACAACCGCAGGAAACTCGAAGAATCCCCTCTGTAATGAATACAAGATGGGTGCTCGCAACAGCAACAGTGTAAGAATGATGTGGCTGAAGTCGAAACAAAAAAAACGAGCGTTACTTACATATATCACGAAGAACGGGTAAGTCAAAACTTTCTTCAGAAAATTCTTGCGAAATTTTCGGTCAATTTACGAACTTTCCTTCGAAATTTCTCGAGAACTATAATAGATTGCATGGACCACTCATCTATCAAATTTCCCGTTCAACATCAGATACAACATAAGAATGGATATCATGGGAGTTTATCATTTTTCTTGTAATATTTACCGTATCTTTAAAATGCAGTGTAATCCGTAATGGGTGATAATACTTTATCGACCGATAATATCATAGATACATTTTGGTATCATATACATTTTCCCTTTTTGCATGTTCTATATGGTGGACATTCGCATCTTCGACAGTCACCAAAATCGACGGTCACACACATTCCGCCCTTAGGAGGAACGTTGAATGCTGACTGAAATGGACAAGATTGAATTAAAGGTAAAGGTACAACCCGTTATTCAAAGCTTATGTGATGTTACAATCTTGGAAAAGTAGATGAAAAAGTGATAAGTAGTGTTAATTTTGTGATTGTAAAAGTAGTTGGTAAAAGAAGCTATCCAACACTCGCGCAAAGGGTTTCTATTGTAAAAGTTAATCAATTACGAAGCTATGCTACTTTTCCAACTACTTTTACAATCACAAATTTAACACTACTTATCACTTTTCCATCTACTTTTCCAAGATTTTAACACCACATTACGAAATCATGCTGGTGATCACTTCTAGGCCATTGATAATTTGATTGCCGTTGCATAGCGCGAATTCTATGTTCACTATACATTCCATGACAGTGAATTACATGAGTGAAAGAACCATGTAATGTTCAGTGAACGTAGAAATCGCCTTATGCGACGACAATCCATCTCTCCCCTTTCTGACCTTATCCATATCACTCCTTCTCATTATATTTGATGGAATAAAAATAAATAAAACGTTATCAAAAATGTCTATTCGAGGGCTATAAGAGAGGTTTGAAAAGAGTGTGATATGGACAGATCACTTCGATACTGTATCTTTATAGCCCACTTCTCAAAATTGTAGAGGCCATACTTACCGCATAGTTAAGGCCCGTTGAAAGAACGAAAGCGAGAGCAAAAAGGAGAACGAAAATACGCATCCTGCAATCAATATTTTAATGAACAATTGTAATGACTACAATGGTCGTGTTAGTTTAGACTTGTGGATACTCGGACTCAAGTTTACAAACTAAGCTAACTTCTACACAATTAAACAATATTTGGCGAAGGAGACTTTTTTCAAAAGGAAGAGATTCGAGAGCGGAGAGAAGTGTGATATTCGCTTCTCAGATCAATATATATACCTATACTAATTAAATTTAATTTAATCAATTAATTATTTAAATTACTAATTAAATTACAACACAAAGAATTGTGCAAAAATTGTAACTAAACTCAATTACCCAAATCATTAATCAAATAACATGAGAGTTACATCTAAAACTAATTAGAAAATAATTCTAAAGTTGGAGAAAGGGATTTAGGGGTCGAAAAGGGGAACATGTAGAGGAAAAAGTGACGCGGTTATCTTGGGCATAGGGTACATCCCTAACACAATAAGTATTTATTGAGATTATGTGAAGAAGATTTGTCCAGTTGCAATGATGAAACATTGTGCAGCTATTAATAAAATTTTTAAAAATGAATATTTCACAGTTTATCAAGCGTGTCACTGAAGAATCGAGTAAAATCCGGTGGTGGTTGGCACATTTTTTACTCCCACATATTATTGCATTTTTCGGTATTCCATAACAAGATTTTTTGTACATATTTTCATTTTCAACGTCGAGAGACGTCGTCAAACTTTTTTGACGCCAAAATCGGCCGACTTTGGAGCTCTGTAGATCGTCGTGGTGTTGTTTTGATATCGCGTCGTCACCAGAAGAATTTCCTAAAATGTCAAGGCACCTGTATCATTGACCGATCGTTATTTTAATTAGTATTTTTGTAAATCGATTTTGTTAAATGGGTTTTAGCAAAAATCGAAGCTGAAGAGTTTTAATAGCTCAATCGATACATTCTATGATATGCTGAACATTTTTGTATGTGGTTGTACTCTGAAGATATGAGCATTTCAAGATTTTCATTCTCACTCTTCACCCACTCACCCACCCACTCTTATTCCTCGTGTGAACAATTCGCCCATTCTCATTAGTTTTATTTGTGTTCTACACATCTCCTAACTATTTTTGATAACTTTTGAATATTCATTTCTATAATATTCATTTCCGACAACTTATCCACTACACTACAGAGATTGTTTGGATGGTTGATAGAAGAGTTCATCAACTCTCCATTGATCACTCGATCCCCCTCTCTAGCTTTGTCTGCTATTGCGAACACTTCTTATTGAGGAAAGATCACCTAACAAAATTCTCTATTCAATCGCATGATGATTATAGTGACTGTTGATGCTAAGAAACAAGTGAGAACAAAGTTCGCGCAGAAAATGAGTTAGAAAGTAAATGTATATGATCATAAGGATAATCTTAAAAATTATAAATTTAGTGTCGTTACCACCTGGATTGATCTATTAGGGTGTTCGGAAAATCTTTGCACATTTTTCTGCAATAACTTTGAATCCCTCTTCCTCGAACGAGAGCGATTGCTATGCCTTGTGGCATTTTTCGGCCTATTGATTAGCAAATGCGACAATTTTCATTTCCAACTCTCTTTCCTTGTCTATTGTAGTTAACTATTGTAGATTTTTGTAGTTATACCACCGTTACCCAATGTTTGAAATGTCCTTCTTCACTTGCACCATACGGGGGTAGTCCAACAACAGAAGCATATCACTAACTACCCCTGTAAATGAACTAAATGTGCAGTATTGTCCGTATAAAATGTACTTGCATAATTGCATTGCTTCTGTTGCTAAACAGAGGAAGAACTATCGATTAACTCTCAACTCTTTCCTCCTTTCCTTCCTCGCTCTCTTTGATCTACCTACTCTCTCACCGGTGCTCTCTCTCTCTAAACATAGAAATTCATTGTGGCAGTGGTTGGCTACCCTCGTACCAAATAAACAAGTGTATTTTATAAGGTCAATATAACAGTCTTATACCGTTATCGTCAATTCAAGAACAAAGATTTTTCTTTGCTTACTATTAGCTGATGCAGACTTATAGAGACCTGGAGTAGGCAACTGTGAGATTCTACAGTATGCTACAGTATACCAATTTTGATCCTCAACCCCTCCGATTAATTGTTCACTTTTGCCGTGCATAACTGCATTGGGCAAACACATCCACGCTGGAAAATCTAACAATAAGAAAATTCGTTAATTTTTAGATGAGTTATTGAAGCATAACTTGATCCTGCAATATCGTTTCTTTCAAGTGCAGAGATGAGCAAATCTTTATTGCGATTTACAAGCACAATAAAATCAATAATGTGACCATTTCATCTCATATCAAGACTACATGGCTTTGCAGACTCCGTTCTGACAATAGTGACCGCTTGGACACAGCAGGTTGACGCATTCTGGAAGACTTATTGATTATTCAAAAGCTAATTTTTGAAATATTTTAAGAATCCTATCGTATTTTTTTCAGGAAAATACAAACATTCGTTAATTTAATTTAATTTTTCAGTAAATTTCGAATACCAAGTTGTGCGGGTTTCTCGACTTCACACAATCCACTTTTGCCGCATATGAATCCGGGAGCACAGATTCCATTTGTGCAGGCTGCAATTCATTTTTCCTCTTCTTATCTGGTGCAAGTTGTGGGACAAGATTCATTTTACCACAAAAAAACTGTAAGTATTCATGAATTCCATGAATAGTGAATGTGATTATGAAATATTGGAGAAATGAGTCGCCAGGGAATGGTCATCCATCCCCGTCGAGTTATGATTAGCGACATATTCCATTCGAACCGTCATGTGATTCTGATAAAACACCGTTGATAAGAAAACACAAATGTTTATGCGCTTATCAATGCCAATCGCATGGCGGTTCGAATGGTATATGTCACTAATCATAACTCGACGAGGATGGTTGACCATTCCCTTGTCAAAGTGTATAACATACGTCCGTTAGAAGTCTTAATTGGTAAACAATAATCATCGATGCATTGATGTTCGCTTGGGCAGAGCAAATTGACGCATCCTGCATAATTATATTATTGATTATTAAAATTTGTAATTATTGATTCATGCATGCTAATTTTTTCATGCAAAATGTATGAAACTAATTTTGTCTCTCTGTCAATCATAGAATTGTCGAACAGCTTCCTAAAACTTCCGCAATTCCGATCATATTCGACAGTTCAATGACTGTTTTCAGATCAGAATATCCATTTGAATATGAATATTATAAATTAAATATGTAGATGAAAAAATAAATATTTTGCAATAAATATAAAATGAAATATGCCCACGTCCAATCGCGCCTTCTGGAGTGGCGCCTGCGACAAGAGCGACAGCTACGAAGAGGAGGGCAGTGCGCATTCTGAAAGTGAATTATCCTGTTTCAAGGAACACCCTAGCAAATTTTTCTGTCTGCTCTGGCAACGCTCTCTCGTAGACAAAGAAAGCGAGAGAACATTTCCAGAGCGGAGACTTTCAAATTAAAGGGGAGTTACCTCACTCAATGGTCTCTTCATTGCGCACACTATTTTTCTGTTCTCTAACAACGAGAGAGCATTGCGCGTCGAAGAGACCATTGAGTGAGGTTCCGCTCCCTTTAACTTTGGATGTGCCGTTAGCCTTCTAGATGAGCCAAAGAACTAGGAAGATATCGCTTACTCAAACAATACAGTAGCGCTATTGGAAATATCAAAGTAATAATAAAAATATGCTTTCTCACAGAGTTGCTCGATTTTTATACGTATGCATGGATTTTTGGTTTATATAAAGATAGGGATAAAAGGCTCAAGATCGTGATCAAACATAATGACTCATAAATTGAATCATAGCTATATCGAGTTTGAAGGGAAGACACTTTTGTCACGTTCTCATAAATCATTCGTGTATAGTGTTAAGCACATGAAAAAAACCTTTTCATGGTTGGTGTCTCTCGCAGTTATTACGTTGAACTTAAATAAGATTGCACGATTCCTGCCGCTTTGTTCTCATACTGTTGTCATTACATGTCATATGGTTTACACTAGATAATAATGGGTCCAAGCTAGCTAATAAGCTGCCTAATTCTAAGTATGATCAACCGAACTTACATTATGAACGTCATGTTCTTTCTTTGCCTCTGCGGCTTCATAATCAGGTAAATCGCCCAACGACGCAAAGCAGGAGTTAACCAATCGCATGCCCCAGATGTATCAACAGCGCGAAGCTGAAAAATTCCAATTTCGATAACAAGGACTCGATGGCCTCTCTTCATAATCGCCTGACCTTGCTCCCTTCGAATATCATCTTTTCTTGTGCCTCTTTTTCTTCCTGAATTGGCAACCCTTATGGAAATAAATACTCTCAAGGCCAAACTTCTTCAAGAACCAGCACTGAAAAAAATCACTAAATCACTGCTAGGCCTGAATTTGTCCTGCAAGAAGTTGATGCTTCGTATCTGTTGTTGTTTTCTTTGTGAATGAGTGTGGCCAGAACGAAAAGTTTCAAATTTGCTCTGGATGTTATTTCAATTACAATTTTCTCGATTGTTCCTTAAATTAAAGCGGTAATACTGGAGATTAATTGTTACGATAATGAATAGGAAGATGTGTTTTAAAGTCTCTCAAGTTTGCTCTGCTGAACTACTCAAATAAATTTCGTGAAAATTCTATTTCAAATGATCGGCCCACATATTTTACTAGCTGCCGTGATGAATCAGGGATCCATGTTCAATAGAGGAGATAGCTCTCAGTGAGATCAAAAATGTGTTAGGTCAGCTGCCATGCCGACGTTCTATATTTCTAACTTATTTATCTTTTCTATTCTCTTGCTTACGAAATTGTAATAGCGATCCTCTTAACTCGACAAAGAAAACAACAACAAAAATCATTTTATTAAAAATATTTACAATTCAATAGGATTTCTTGATAGTTGTTAATAGATAGATGAACGTCTATCGAGGCTTCCTGGAATTACTATTATGTACTTCTGTTAGTTTTTTTTGTGTTAGTCAGCATGACGCAGAGCGTGAAATATGTGACCTAGTTTCCAAAATGACCGATCGTTCTCGTTTTCAAAGTAAAAATACACAGAGATTCTGGGGAAACTCACACTGCGCAAGTAGCATTCACAATAAATTGTGCTGATTCGGTATCATCAGTGTACAAGAATACATTATCCATGATGGTCAGGAGTGAAGTCTGAAAATATTATGATCGAATAAATGAATAATGTCGTCGTGTTAAAAAGTAACGAAACGAAAAGATGCGAAAGAGTGTGTGAAAAGGAGAGTATTGTCTTCTTTTCCTTTAGCAACTTTAAAAAAAGCAACATGCAACAGAGCACAGCTAAAGGAAAAAGTCATTCCACTTACAAACTAACAACCTTGGAATATGTTTAAGAAGGTATGATGAAATGAATAAATAACTTAAATAATAATAATAATAATAATTTTTAAAACCTGTGCATCTGGCGTGAATGCGATACCGACAAGAGTGTATCCAGCATCTACGAGGGCTTTGGATGAAGCGATTGGGTCATCTGTTGATCTGAACAATGATATATGACGAAATTGAGAAAAGAGTATTATTGATCTCTATAAATAAAGGTAGACTTATGATTTAAAAATTATATTGATCTCAATATCATTTATAAACCATGTATCGATATTGAGCGTATAAAAATCACTTGTTTTATTTGTAGAAGAGAACTTTCTTGTTTTGCATGGTTCAGAAACTATGCCGATCTCTTTTATATATCACATAGCGCGCGGCGAAGGTCAGCCGGGTTAGAGAGAGACAGCGGAGAGACAATCGAGAGGCGGGGCGAGATGTAGAAGGCCGCGCCTCTCGATTGTGACTTCCGTTCGTTAGCACCGTTTGTCATTTTCTTATGCAATTACATTTTATACGCACAATATCGACATCGACAAGTATTGCGCAGAGAATTATCCCAAAAATATTCGTCCCTGGCTCAACACTGCAATTATCCCCAAACCTCATCCTCCGATATCGCTATCTTATTGTTAGCGACGGTCATTTATCGAGTCCCCATTGTAATCTCTATCTTTTAGTTTATGAACTGATATAATAATGAGCAAAAGAATTAAAGAAAAATATGGCTACTTACGCTCTTCCGGAGATGACCACAGCTATGGGCTTCGAATCCGTGATCGCTGCGATATCGGTTCCAGCATTCATGGCACTAAAAGATGATTTATCGATTGAAGACATTCATCAATCTCGTTCGCCATTCTTTCTTTCTTGGTCAAATCTCATCGTCAGTTTATGTGTCCTCTAGATTTCGCCGTGCACAAATATCTCTAAACTCCGACATGATTTTTAAATTAATTAATCTACATTATTTTTAGGATGATGAAACAAATTTGAAAATGAACAACACAATCACAAGTTAAAGGAATAGTTAGTGTTGGTGAAAATGATGAAAAATGAGGGTGAAAAATTACTCACTTTCCCAAATCGAACTTATTCAACTGCGATCCATCAAGAGAGTCTTCCAACACTCCAATAGAGTTTGTGATGTCATCAGCCGACTTTTGCACACCGTCGGTCGTGAATTCCTTAAATTTTTATAATAGAAAGTATGAATAATAAAATAAGAAAGCATTTGAATTTTGAAAAAAAGTAGTACAGACAGTATTGACACTTGAAAGCATGAAGAAAGTCTGCTGTCGAGTGGTTCCCAGTTGATACATATCAGCGGCTGCGAGCGCGATTGCACTACCCTGTGATGGGATTGGTTTAGTATGAGAATCAGGAGGGCAATCATTGCGTAAAGATCGTGTTAAAGCCACACAAGCTAAATTGACACTCTCCGCTCTGTCCACACTCTCTCGCTTTCTTTGTCTACGAGAGAGTATTGCCAATGCGGAGGGTAAAATTTGCTGGGGGTATGCCTTTTAACAGAGAATTATTGAACAGTGGCAAACCGTTTGCCGTCAAACGTGACGTCAGAAGCGTAGGAAGGAGGCGTATCACGAAAATCGCCCCTGCTACGCTGATGACCTCACATTAGTGTGCAATAGGGTTGCGAGAATCAGTCACTGTTTCGTGAGTAATTTTAGCTACTCTTTTTCTACTCTTTTCGGGTTTTCTCGGCTCTAAGTAATCGATAAGTGCAAACCTGACTATTTTTGGAATCTACATGCCAAGAGCTATTCAACAAGCCTAAACTTGACTGTCAAAGATAACTTTTAAATTTCGTCGATTTCTCATGTTATGCATTCCAGCACTTCCCATACTACGGATAGGAAGATTAATTATCATGCAATTAAAGGACCACAATTAAAACTCTTCCTTGTCATAATCTAGCCTCTTGCATAGTGATAGACTCCGCCCCCAATCGTCATAAACAACCAAGCGGCATCTATAATTTTCTTTGACAGTCAATTTTAGGCTTGTTGAATAGCCCTTTCTTTGTAGAGAGACACAATGGCTAGAGTAGTACACTTCCCTGCCTCTCTCTCTGTCTCTCTGTCTCTCTCCCTCTGTCTCTGTCTCTCTCTCTCTCCCTCTGTCTCCGTCTCTCTCTCTATCTCTCTCCTTCTCCCTCTAGAGTGATAGTCTGGACTGTGACTTGCTTTAGTCTCGATCAGATTTTATATTTCATTCTTTATTCCATCAAATATAATGATGATAAGAGGTGATAAGAGGACAGAAAAGGGATAGATGAACTTCCGTCGCATAAGGCGATTTCTGTTTTGGCTCGGTGGCAGTTTTATTAAAGAATGGGGGTTTAGGGACGAATTCGAGACTCTTTAGTGATGAGGTTGGAGGGGAGATTTGATATCATGCACGGAACGGTTTTGGGGAAGAAAGAACTAATTCTGAGGGGAGGGAATTCCAAGTACCTATACTTCTAGAGGTACATGCAGTATGGGTAGTAGAAATCTTATATGTAATAAATTAAAGTGTAAATTCAGTATTCGGCGGAAGCCAGACGGGTTGGGTGGCCTGGGACGCCGTCGCGGCGATAGAGGAGGTGTGCATATCCCATGCGTATGTTGTGTATATGGAGTGAGTGAAGAGACATTTTGACCTCCTCTCTCTATATATATCCTCTCTCTACATCCATATCTTGGGTTGGCAATAAAAATATTTATGAAAATATTGTACTATACCCAATGTTAGAGATTGTCCAGTCTCACCAACCACCACAGTCAGGAGCAACTGCGAAACGGCCATGCATGCGGCCATTTCCCCCTCGCATTAGCGCTTGTCAATTCGCGATTTTGCCTGCGCAGCGGTGCGGACGTTGCGACGCGTCGAACGCGCGCTTCCGGAGCTCAAACGGACTATTTTGACGCTAGTTATTGTCATTTATGTGATTATTTATTGTTACCATTTCGCGCGTAATCTCGCAATATAGAGCAGCGGTTGTGAATGCATGTGAGTCTACTTACCTTGTGCACCGCGTTAGACTATTTACAAGATATCAATTTCAATTGTAAAAGTAAGTACTGATAGTCATCGAAATTATAAAATTTAAAAAAAAATGAATGATTATCAAAATGAGCAGAAACGGCTATGAAACGTCTGTATCTAGCGCATATGTGTGTATAATTTGTTTAAAAGCACGATTTATATCAGTTTTAGTTGCCTGAGCGAAAAAAAAGAGATACACCGATTCGCTCTGGCTGTAGAGAGACAGAATGGCTAGAGTAGTGCACCTCCCTGCCTCTCTCTCTGTCTCTCTGTCTCTCTCCCTCTGTCTCTGTCTCTCTCTCTCCCTCAGTCTCCGTCTCTCTCTCTATCTCTCTCCTTCTCCCTCTAGAGTGATAGTCTGGACTGTGACTTGCTTCAGTCTGGATCAGATTTTATATTTCATTCTTTATTCCATCAAATATAATGATGATAAGAGGTGATAAGAGGACAGAAAAGGGATAGATGAACTTCCGTCGCATAAGGCGATTTCTGTTTTGGCTCGGTGGCAGTTTTATTAAAGAATGGGGGTTTAGGGACGAATTCGAGACTCTTTAGTGATGAGGTTGGAGGGGAGATTTGATATCATGCACGGAACGGTTTTGGGGAAGAAAGAACTAATTCTGAGGGGAGGGAATTCCAAGTACCTATACTTCTAGAGGTACATGCAGTATGGGTAGTAGAAATCTTATATGTAATAAATTAAAGTGTAAATTCAGTATTCGGCGGAAGCCAGACGGGTTGGGTGGCCTGGGACGCCGTCGCGGCGATAGAGGAGGTGTGCATATCCCATGCGTATGTTGTGTATATGGAGTGAGTGAAGAGACATTTTGACCTCCTCTCTCTATATATATCCTCTCTCTACATCCATATCTTGGGTTGGCAATAAAAATATTTATGAAAATATTGTACTATACCCAATGTTAGAGATTGTCCAGTCTCACCAACCACCACAGTCAGGAGCAAATGCGAAACGGCCATGCATGCGGCCATTTCCCCCTCGCATTAGCGCTTGTCAATTCGCGATTTTGCCTGCGCAGCGGTGCGGACGTTGCGACGCGTCGAACGCGCGCTTCCGGAGCTCAAACGGACTATTTTGACGCTAGTTATTGTCATTTATGTGATTATTTATTGTTACCATTTCGCGCGTAATCTCGCAATATAGAGCAGCGGTTGTGAATGCATGTGAGTCTACTTACCTTGTGCACCGCGTTAGACTATTTACAAGATATCAATTTCAATTGTAAAAGTAAGTACTGATAGTCATCGAAATTATAAAATTTAAAAAAAAATGAATGATTATCAAAATGAGCAGAAACGGCTATGAAACGTCTGTATCTAGCGCATATGTGTGTATAATTTGTTTAAAAGCACGATTTATATCAGTTTTAGTTGCCTGAGCGAAAAAAAAGAGATACACCGATTCGCTCTGGCTGTAGAGAGACAGAATGGCTAGAGTAGTGCACCTCCCTGCCTCTCTCTCTGTCTCTCTGTCTCTCTCCCTCTGTCTCTGTCTCTCTCTCTCCCTCAGTCTCCGTCTCTCTCTCTATCTCTCTCCTTCTCCCTCTAGAGTGATAGTCTGGACTGTGACTTGCTTCAGTCTGGATCAGATTTTATATTTCATTCTTTATTCCATCAAATATAATGATGATAAGAGGTGATAAGAGGACAGAAAAGGGATAGATGAACTTCCGTCGCATAAGGCGATTTCTGTTTTGGCTCGGTGGCAGTTTTATTAAAGAATGGGGGTTTAGGGACGAATTCGAGACTCTTTAGTGATGAGGTTGGAGGGGAGATTTGATATCATGCACGGAACGGTTTTGGGGAAGAAAGAACTAATTCTGAGGGGAGGGAATTCCAAGTACCTATACTTCTAGAGGTACATGCAGTATGGGTAGTAGAAATCTTATATGTAATAAATTAAAGTGTAAATTCAGTATTCGGCGGAAGCCAGACGGGTTGGGTGGCCTGGGACGCCGTCGCGGCGATAGAGGAGGTGTGCATATCCCATGCGTATGTTGTGTATATGGAGTGAGTGAAGAGACATTTTGACCTCCTCTCTCTATATATATCCTCTCTCTACATCCATATCTTGGGTTGGCAATAAAAATATTTATGAAAATATTGTACTATACCCAATGTTAGAGATTGTCCAGTCTCACCAACCACCACAGTCAGGAGCAAATGCGAAACGGCCATGCATGCGGCCATTTCCCCCTCGCATTAGCGCTTGTCAATTCGCGATTTTGCCTGCGCAGCGGTGCGGACGTTGCGACGCGTCGAACACGCGCTTCCGGAGCTCAAACGGACTATTTTGACGCTAGTTATTGTCATTTATGTGATTATTTATTGTTACCATTTCGCGCGTAATCTCGCAATATAGAGCAGCGGTTGTGAATGCATGTGAGTCTACTTACCTTGTGCACCGCGTTAGACTATTTACAAGATATCAATTTCAATTGTAAAAGTAAGTACTGATAGTCATCGAAATTATAAAATTTAAAAAAAAATGAATGATTATCAAAATGAGCAGAAACGGCTATGAAACGTCTGTATCTAGCGCATATGTGTGTATAATTTGTTTAAAAGCACGATTTATATCAGTTTTAGTTGCCTGAGCGAAAAAAAAGAGATACACCGATTCGCTCTGGCTGTAGAGAGACAGAATGGCTAGAGTAGTGCACCTCCCTGCCTCTCTCTCTGTCTCTCTGTCTCTCTCCCTCTGTCTCTGTCTCTCTCTCTCCCTCAGTCTCCGTCTCTCTCTCTATCTCTCTCCTTCTCCCTCTAGAGTGATAGTCTGGACTGTGACTTGCTTCAGTCTGGATCAGATTTTATATTTCATTCTTTATTCCATCAAATATAATGATGATAAGAGGTGATAAGAGGACAGAAAAGGGATAGATGAACTTCCGTCGCATAAGGCGATTTCTGTTTTGGCTCGGTGGCAGTTTTATTAAAGAATGGGGGTTTAGGGACGAATTCGAGACTCTTTAGTGATGAGGTTGGAGGGGAGATTTGATATCATGCACGGAACGGTTTTGGGGAAGAAAGAACTAATTCTGAGGGGAGGGAATTCCAAGTACCTATACTTCTAGAGGTACATGCAGTATGGGTAGTAGAAATCTTATATGTAATAAATTAAAGTGTAAATTCAGTATTCGGCGGAAGCCAGACGGGTTGGGTGGCCTGGGACGCCGTCGCGGCGATAGAGGAGGTGTGCATATCCCATGCGTATGTTGTGTATATGGAGTGAGTGAAGAGACATTTTGACCTCCTCTCTCTATATATATCCTCTCTCTACATCCATATCTTGGGTTGGCAATAAAAATATTTATGAAAATATTGTACTATACCCAATGTTAGAGATTGTCCAGTCTCACCAACCACCACAGTCAGGAGCAAATGCGAAACGGCCATGCATGCGGCCATTTCCCCCTCGCATTAGCGCTTGTCAATTCGCGATTTTGCCTGCGCAGCGGTGCGGACGTTGCGACGCGTCGAACACGCGCTTCCGGAGCTCAAACGGACTATTTTGACGCTAGTTATTGTCATTTATGTGATTATTTATTGTTACCATTTCGCGCGTAATCTCGCAATATAGAGCAGCGGTTGTGAATGCATGTGAGTCTACTTACCTTGTGCACCGCGTTAGACTATTTACAAGATATCAATTTCAATTGTAAAAGTAAGTACTTACCTTCATTTTTCGCTGCATTTTCGTTGATTTGCGGCTTATGATCATTATAAAGATCAAAAGGTTACGATATTCGTTTCATTTTTGTTCTTATATGACCTTACTTAGTTGTTTTAATTGAACGATTTTTATCTTTTAAAGTATTATTTTTAAAACACATATTTTTTTCATTTAAAATATAGCATTTTCACTTTAGCTTCCGAACAGTATTTTGTGCATTTTGCAAGTTCTGAACACTGCATAAATTCTAAAACAAAATTTTATTCTTCAGAATTGAGATGAAAGCCTTTTTTTCATTGCGCACCGATAAATTCTATTTAAAAC
>CALSFV010000552.1:0-39860 GCA_943737045.1 Parapristionchus giblindavisi
GTTATATTTTATTTGCTGCTACATACCACCAAAATAGAGGAACAAGTGGAGATTGTACGAAATTTTAGGAGATTTTCATTATTTTTCAATTTCACAACTTTGTGTGTTGATTTTCTGGTAAAATAGCCTTTTTGATGAAGAGAAGTGTCTATGTGCTCGTCGAGGTTACACTTACCATCTCTTCAATTAACAAGTCATCCCAGCTGCTTATGACTCTTCACTTTATTCCTCTTTTCTCCGATCTCATTGTTGTTAGTGCCTGTTTCGATGATTGGAGAAAGATTTTTTGGAGAAAGGAATGACTGTAGATGGGAGAAATAATGATAAATTAAAGAAGAATAAGTCTACGAGTTAAAAAATAAATTTCTAATTATACTAACTCTGATTCTATAGATTTTCATACCTCACGATTGAAATCAATCGAATTTGGACAAAAAATTTGGAACGCTTCACGAATTTGCGTGTCATCCTTGCGCAGGGGCCATGCTAATCTTCTCTGTATTGTTCCAATTTTAGTATATGTTCATTTGGAATGAACGAAAAAAGTGAGAGAGAACTCGGTTATATAGGCACTTTAGAGTGTGCGGCGAACGCCAGACGGGTTTGGTGACCATACTGCAAGGAACAAGAAAATACTTCCTTGATATGTAAAAATATGACATTTAATGAATTAAATAGTATTATGCCTTAAACTAATTTTAAAATCGGAATCAAGTATGAAAAGAGTAAATAAATGTTTGAACCGTTATTCGATATTATTCATTTACAAATCTCAAGTGAACGAGAAAACCATCACTATAATCAGTATTTGATGTTAATTAAGAATCATTTTTCAAAAGTTTGCTAATCCTTCTGAGTTTCGAGAAAATCGATATTGAAATTTAGAGGTTTACTACACAGTCTAATGGTTCGCGACTCTACTTATCACGGATCTCCTGTAAGAATGAAAGAAGCCAACCGACAGTTTTCAAACTTTTCTCACCGATTTGGATGAGATTTATATGATTGACCATAGTGAGGTAAAGGAGAAGGCCTAGGCACTTGATTTCGCCAAATTTGCATTTTTATCGATTTTTTGAGCTTCCACTTCTGGCAGCCATATCTCACTCAATTTCTGACCTACAACAAAAATTTTTTTCCATTCGATTCGAAATGAACTAATCTAGAAGATACTCAAGAAAGTATAAGTGCTAAAACGCGATCTTCTACCTGTATTCTTCAAAAAACTGATTTTTTGAGTACAAAATGCTAATTTTCTCAAAACTTTTCCACAAAGGATACGATTTTTATTCGCGATTCTGATTCCCCATCCTCGAATTGAGGTGCGTACATATTTCATCAGTCATAACTCACGACAAGCCATATCGATCCTCAGAGAGAGCCGGACTTATCGTTATTTTCATTCAAAAATACATTTCTTATCTCACCTCTCCTCATTTTCATGCAAATTCTCAAGCATAGTATACCAATCGAAAGCTCTCGACGAGCTCTACAAAAATGACTTAGTAGTACAAGTCATGAAATTTGACCGTATTCAAGATATTCTAGAAAATCCTTTTTTCACTGGCAATTGTTGTGCAATGTAATCGATTCACAACGAAAAATTGCTCTTAAACAACAACAAGGGCATCTCGAAGCTCGGCCATTTCGAATTCAATGGTGACACGATCTCTGCGTGGAGATTCAGAGGCGTTGGAAAGGGAATGTAAGTAACGGGACAGAAAGGAATCACTAGTTCCATCACTTTCCACAGTCATGGAAGCAAGTTGTCGAGACGGTCTGAGGGATGAGGACAAGCAGAAGATTGTCAACGGAGCTGAGCCCCATTTCTGGTTCTTCCCTACCAAGCAGTCGACTGTAGAGCCTGACAATGTGGACGATGAATCAGTGACAAGACAAGTCCCTGCCATGAGACTGACCCCCTCATCCCCTCTCTTCGCATGCAGTCGGTGCTCTTCCAGCTTTATTCGACACTCGAATTTCCTCCGGCACATCGACAAGGTACAACACACTATCAGACCGGAGAAGGTCTCAGTACGATTTCGCTCTCGGTCTCTGCAATCGAATGGTCGAGGAAGTGCAGCAAGGAGTAGGAATCGATCTTCTTGTTGAGTCTTTCAAGGAGTACCAGCAGGCTGCTGATCATCCCAAGCCGATTGGATGGGCACTAAGGACTACGAAGAAGGTAGGGAAGTACAACCAGAAGGCGAAGGATATGGTCACTGCACTTTTCAACGAGTACTACAATGATGCCAAGAAGCTGTTTCGTATTTCAGAAAGTTTATTTTTCAATGATGAATATCTCAGATAAACCTTTTTGCAATTTTATTTATTGTTCCCTCCTTTAACATTATTAACAAATATTTTTTTTAAAAACACACATTGGAGAACGCAATGGGCATGTTTCGTTGTGAATCGATTACATTGCACAACAATTGCCAGTGAAAAAAAAGGATTTTCTAGAATATCTTGAATACGGTCAAATTTCTTGACTTGTACTACTAAGTCATTTTTGTAGAGCTCGTCGAGAGCTTTCGATTGGTATACTATGCTTGAGAATTTGCATGAAAATGAGGAGAGGTGAGATAAGAAATGTAGTTTTGAATGAAAATAACGCTAAGTCCGGCTCTCTCTGAGGATCGATATGGCTTGTCGTGAGTTATGACTGATGAAATATGTACGCACCTCAATTCGAGGATGGGGAATCAGAATCGTGAATAAAAATCGTATCCTTTGTGGAAAAGTTTTGAGAAAATTAGCATTTTGTACTCAAAAAATCAGTTTTTTGAAGAAAACAGGCAGAAGATCGCGTTTTTGCACGTATCCTTTCTTGAATATCTTCTAGATTAGTTCATTTCGAATCGATTGGAAAAAAAAATTTTGTTGTAGGTCAAAAATTGAGTGAGATATGGCTGCCAGAAGTGGAAGATCAAAAAATCGATAAAAATGCAAATATGGCGAAATCAAGTGCCTAGGACTTCTCCTTTACCTCACTATGGCCAATCATATAAATCTCATCCAAATCGGTGAGAAAAGTTTAAAAACTGTCGGGAAAAGGTCTCATTTTCCTACGTTTTTACAGGAGACCCGTGTTATGTGGTAACGTCCGGAGTATTGGATAAGATGTTCTCCAATTGGTTCTCTGATTCTTCAT
Organism: Parapristionchus giblindavisi; assembly: GCA_943737045.1. Lineage (NCBI taxonomy): Eukaryota > Metazoa > Nematoda > Chromadorea > Rhabditida > Diplogasteridae > Parapristionchus > Parapristionchus giblindavisi. The sequence goes on from CALSFV010000552.1 coordinate 3,155, forward strand.
GGTAACTATGTACTCTCTCGTGACTACGATGGAAGGTCAGTTGTATTCGATCAAATCTATATGAAGATTGGAGCAGAGATCGTCGGTCTTTGTGAAGTTCGTAAGAAAGAAGAAGGAGTAAAACGACTGGATAATCTGATATCTGGATGTGGATGAGTAGCGAGGATCGATCAAACCATTTGGAGAACCTTAATGATGTCCGAACTGACACTAATCGGCTGAATTAAGTTATTTAAATGTAAAATGTACATAGTGTTGTCGTATCATACATAATTCAGATCATCACTTTGATTCCCCTTCCTTACATATTCTTTTTCAGCAAAGTTCAGCATATGAAAACAAAACTTTTAGTCTCCTTTTTGAACATTCACAGCAAAATAAGTGTTTCTCACAATGAGAAAGTAAAGAATGAGCAATGTCCATGACCGATCTCGCCCATTCATTTTTATCTTAAAATTTGAAAATCTTTTCCAAAACGATATTTTTCATTTTTGATGCTATTTCCATTCCAAGAGCTGAAAATTAAACTTTCATTTGAATAGTCTTTTTATTTTAAATATCAAAATGGAAAGGGGGAAATCGAAAGAATAGATTGAATTCATTTCAATTACGATTAAAGATTCAGTTGAAGAGAAGAAAATAAGAAAGAAACAATTAGAAGTGAAGTTTGAATTGGTACAAACAACAAATGATATCCTCCCTGGATATTTAATCGATCGAAAGGTTTGAAATTTATTTAATTCTAATAAATAAATAAATCGGTTTAAAAAGATATTGATGGGGATCCTGCATTAGAATGGATTAATATTGTATCTCTTTTTTCTATCATAATTGTAAGTGATTAGAATGAATAAGAGAATGAAATATACTCTATCTCTATCTACACTGACATGTTACACACTTTTCTGATGAGAGACCTCTCTACCTAAGTCCTCTTCCTCTACCTCTACCTCTACCTATCACTCTCCCTCTCCTTCTCCCTCTCCCTATACCTCTCCCTCTACCTATCACTCTCCCTCTACCTCTCCCTCTACCTATCGCTCTCCCTCTCCTTCTCTCTCTACCTTTCACTCTCCCTCTCCTTCTCCCTCTCCCTCTACCTCTCCCTTCCCTTTCCCTCTACATCTACCCTCTCCCTCTCCCTCATTCTGTATAATACCTTGATATGCATAGATGATCTCACCAGACCAATCTTTATCTTCAACATCATTATATCATCTATCCATCGTTTCTCACATTCTTCTATTCATCATCTTATATTTCATTCTCTTCTTCTTCACCTTCCTGTACTCATCTTTCAAAGTCTATTCCTCTATTTCACTCACTGTTCAATCAATAATATCTTTTATCAATATCAACTAATCAGTCAATAGTTATTGATTATTGTATATGATTCGTTCCTCAGTATGTCCATATCACCTATGTATATATAGATAATGAGTGTATATTGAATAGATCATTAATCCATTCCTTATCATTCTATTACTATTTCATTTCAATACTTTTAGATCTCATTAATTCTTTTATTTCCTCTTCTCTCTCTTTCTTTTCTCCCTCTCCTTCTCTTCTCAATCAAATTCGTATTCTTCATGTTCTCATCATTTCATTCAGATAGTTATGACATGAGTAATTTCTATCAAAATGATCAATTTTTCTTCGGAGAGAATTATCGAATATTTCGTCTTCATTCTGTTGTAAGATTATTTATATACTTCATTCATATTGAACTTATTGATTGAGTCTTCAATCTTTTCATTTAAAAAGTTCCAATTACACTTGTATCCATAGAAAAGTATCCACTGTATCCACTGATTGTTATGTTTATCAATGAATATTACAATTATATATGAATGTAGGTACAATATAAGTGATTATTTCAGAAAACCGCATGGATATTTACTGTTATTGATTTTATTTTGATTATTATTTTATCGGGAGTTTTGAATCTCGTGAGTTCTTCTTTAATCGATTTTTTAATCGAACAAAATCATTTCAGACAGTAGGAAAATTTGATGCATTTTCAATTCTTATTTGTTTAATATTCATATCTGTATTAGGATGTGCTGCTTATGGTCTATTTGTTAGAAGGTACATTCACTATATTTATTATAATATATATTTTACATTTATATCGAAAGGTCTAAATGAATCTATTTAAATTGAATTATTGATTCGTTTAATACACTCTGGTTAAAACCTTTCCTTTTCTTTCTTTTCTATTTATTTTGATGGAATATCATAATCATTTTGAATGGATGATCAATATTTCAGATATATGTTTATATGGCCATTAATTCTATGTAAATCAGCTGAAGTAATGATAACAGTCATAATGATATTGATATCATTTCTTCTTCTTTTATTCAATCGACCTTTTCTCGTTCGATCGATTAGTTGGAGATTACAAACTCTTGAAGGTATATCTATCTAAGATACAATGATCATTACCTTTCTCTCATATTATACATTTGTTGATTAAGGGCAAAATGTATCAGAATCAAAGGAAACAATTCATATAATAGTAGCTTTCATTTATCTATTCTGTCAACTTTTATATTGTCTCATAATCATCTACGTCTTCTATTCAGTTCTTGATTATCTCAAGTAAGATATTCATTCATATACCGTCAATTAGAGATAAAGTGCAATGAATGTGATATCTTATGCTATTATAGCATATTTTTGTATATGATTTTTGTTGGCCCTTTACCGGCTCAACCAGAGCATTTCATGCGTAACGGTTGGTTCTGTTAGATGCATATGGATATGCTGAATCGATTACTGATAGTTAAAACCGTCAGAAAAATTTATCTACAGTATACGGAAGGAAAAACACAAAGATTACGTTTTCTGCCTTTTCCCATTGTGCGGGACCAATGCAACGCCGTGACTGGTGTAAACCAAGACTTCTCGCTCCAATGAGACTGCTTGAATTTCTACATTATTTTCATTTTTCCAGCTTCATTTTTCGATTTCACTCGCTTATTTTGCTCTAATCAGATGATGCTATCATAGCACATCCCCTATCACTCGTGTTCACTCGTTTAATGTGGAATTTCTTGCAGAAATCACGCGCAATCGTTACGGGGCCACATGGTTTCGACTCGTTTTTCTTATTTTCCGTCAGATAAGTCTTTTCAAAAGCACATTTATTCTTTTAAATGAATGGGTGGTGGCTTGTGTGGACCTCATTCCAGGTTTCTGGCTGAGAGTGGCCGGTTGTATTCGTCATCTTTCAATTCAACCTCGCAGGATTCAAGAAAACACTCAGTAATTTTATCTTTTTTGCAATAAGTGAATAAGTAGGGTCTTATCAGCATATCCTATAAGGTCGATCTAGCAATAACAGCAAGAATTACTTTGTAAATGTTCTAACTGGGTTAACTATTCGGTATTCTGTAACATTTACGTTAACATTGACTTGGTACAGTTACAGAGTGACTACACTGGTCGATTATGGATGGGACCTGGAGGAACGACAACACAAATGTTCGATGATCAACAACTGGACAATGAAGGGTATGGATAGTTTACGCGAACTTCTTGTTTCTAGTATGAAGGCAGTATTGATTGAGTATTTCCCTTTGATATTAATAGTTCCGAGACTTCTATCAAGAATAGGCACTGATGCATATGGGATTGGCCATTCATGACATCAATAACATACATTTTCGGCGTCCTCGCCCGGTTGTTTTATATAGTGAGTCGATTTTCGAAATAGGTCGATTTAGAAAAATCGTTATTTTTCGCGTAAATAGTAATGTTTCACATGAAAAATTTCCCTTATATTACGCTGTGTGGGTATGAAAATGTATGATCAATAATGATGGTGATGATAATAGTAATGACATAATATTTTTAACATATTTCATTTAAGATGTCTGATGCAACTCTCCTACTCTTCAGTTATCCGAACTTCAAGAAGACACCTATTTATTATTTATCTTTTTTATTCTTCCATGTTGTATGAAAAAGATTTCTTTATTCACTTTACATAACATTCGAGAGAAATATATGATTAATCGTGCATTATAATAGGTCGAATAGCTAGGTTATCGGTTTTCTAAATCCGGTCAGGTTTTTCGATTTTTGGCAAATTTAGCTCAAAATCCGGTCAGGCTTGGTGCTTTGTAACATACTTTTCGACCTATGATTATAACGATGCATCATCTTTGGCAAGATACGATACATCATCTCAGGAAAAACTGGGGAAGCAATGAACAATTGATCGATATTCTACAAAAGGTTTACGGTAGAATTTGTTCAATACAGAACAAGTATCAATATTAGGGACCTCCAAACGGATATATCCCTTTGAATTGAGGAGCTCGGAAAATTTAAATATACAAATTTTAAAATTTCGAATCTCGATACAAAAGTAGCTTCATTCGAAAGAGCGGATGGGATATCATCGAAGATTTCAAGATTTCATTTCTGTATCTCTAGAAATAAGAGAACGCCAGCGCCTCAATTCAAAGGGATATATCCGTTTGAAGGTCTCTAATCAATACACGAAAACTACAAATGCAAGTAATGGCAGGGTAAATAGATGGGGCGACGGTGGTGTACATAGTGAGGTTACCTTAGCCATCGTTTAGCAATGGTCATCATCATTCTCCAGTTGTTGATCATCGACTGGTCAAATTTGTGTTGTCGTTAATACAGGTACAGGTCCCATCCATAATCGACCAGTGTAGTCACTCTGTAACTGTACCAAGTCAATGTTAACGTAAATGTTACAGAATACCGAATAGCTATAGTGAACCCAGTTAGAACATTTGCAAAGTAATTCTTGCTGTTATTGTTAGATCGACCTTATTGGATATGCTGATAAGACCCTACTTATTCAAAAACATACGTTTTCGTACAACTAAGAATGCAAAAAAGATAAAATTACTGAGTGTTTTCTTGAATCCTGCGAGGTTGAATTGAAAGATGACGAATACAACCGACCACTCTCAGCGAGAAACCTGGAATGAGGTCCACACAAGCCACCACCCATTCATTTAAAAGAATAAATGTGCTTTTGAAATGACTTATCTGACGGAAAATGAGAAAAACGAGTCGAAACCATGTGGCCCCGTAACGATTGCGCGTGATTTCTGCAAGAAATTCCACATTAAACGAGTGAACACGAGTGATAGGGGATGTGCTATGATAGCATCATCTGATTAGAGCAAAATAAGCGAGTGAAATCGAAAAATGAAGCTGGAAAAATGAAAATAATGTAGAAATTCAAGCAGTCTCATTGGAGCGAGAAGTCTTGGTTTACACCAGTCACGGCGTTGCATTGGTCCCGCACAATGGGAAAAGGCAGAAAACGTAATCTTTGTGTTTTTCCTTCCGTATACTGTAGATAAATTTTTCTGACGGTTTTAACTATCAGTAATCGATTCAGCATATCCATATGCATCTAAAAGAACCAACCGTTACGCATGAAATGCTCTTGTTGAGCCGGTAAAGGGCCAACAAAAATCATATACAAATTATGCTATAATAGCATAAGATATCACATTCATTGCACTTTATCTCTAATTGACGGTAGAGATACTTTTATCTCACATCAGTAAATAATTCTAAAGTACTCAAAATATAGAATTGTGTGTGATCGCTTCATCTTTTAATCGTATATCGGATAACAAAAAAGCACCGATGAAAAGATGGTGGTCTTTTCATCGGTGCTTTTTTTTTCAATATTATTTTGATCCTATAAATCAAAATATTTCATCTAATATATTTGAGAAAGAGGACATTATTTGCTTATCGACAAAGAATGGAACCAACTCATGATTTTATATCCAGAATTCATAGTGTCAGACATGTAAGCACATTTGCAATTCAATAAAAGTTTAATGTTAATAACTAATGTAATATTTTTATGTTTAAATTAGTATTCCAAGGTATTAATTGCTGAAAATTAATTGTTGCCTCAGATAATGAATAAAATAACTCTTGCATTCCACCCTCATATTGCCAATTTCAATAATCAATGCACCTTGGAGTATTTCATTTGCTATTTCACTTCAATACAATCCACTTACCTAGAATATATGTTTCATATATTTCAGAATTCTCCAATTGAGAAAACGTACGAGTTTAACATGATTAATCCATGAATATCAACCATTCTTATCATCTCATCTATTCATTCTTATTTAACACAACTAACACCATCTAACATCATTTCATGTGTGTGTTCCTCGTGTAGTCCTTGTGCGTGTTTGTCATTCACAATAAAGTGCAAAGATTGAATGTGTTGTCGATTCACTTTATGTCGAATAAATTCAGGATCCTCGAACGAAAACAACTTCCTATGATTATGATATAACTGATAATATATTAGAAGCTATTCAAGATGAATCAATCGAATATATAATGGAAAAGAAAGAAGAAGAACAAATCAATGAGATATCTAATGAAGTGATAAAAGAAGTTGAAGAGAATAAGAAGAATGATCAACGATCAATCAATATTATGAGTGAATCATACAGTATCCCATCAACATCAATCAATATTATGAGTGAATCCTATAGCATCCCATCAACAGCAACTTCTCATCCATTTCATCGTCGATTATCATATCAATCCGATCAATATCATCAACCATCATCAACAAGTTCACAATCATCAATGGGAATGTTAAGTAGTGCAATATCAAAGATGTCTAATCAAAGACAATATTCATTGCCAATAGAAGAATCTACTATATCAACTCCATCTATAAGAACAAGAACAAGAACAATTGATGATAATATAGATCTACGACCATATTATCATTCAATAAGAAGATCATCAGATCATAATGAAAGACATGTTTCATTTGAAGATAGATCTAATATATTTGATAGACAACATTCGTAATAATCAATATATTCCATAATATTCAACGTTTCTTCAAACCCATCTCATTTGTTCATTTACGAGTATTTTGATACGGGAATTGTATAAAACATGACGAATTAGAATAATACAACTTTATTGATTCCCTATTGTTGAATGTGCAAAAAATTTCTTTTTTTCCTGAATTATGATGGGTAAATGGAGATTTAACAAAGAGAAACGAAGGAATAATGAGATAATGAATGTAATGGAAAGATCTTTGATTTGATATGAGAGTACCCGTAAGAATGAATAAAGTAGAATGAATATACTTATCTTCTACCAAATGAAGGTAATCTGATTGGACAAGGAATAACACAACATAAACATGGAGAATCACATAACATCTGAAAGAATCAATATGATTTTGAGCCATTTTCAGAAAGTTTTAGAAAAATTTAAAGATATTTAAATTAATATTTTGTGATCACAAAACAAAAACGAGTAAGGTTTGTAAAAGTGATTACCTCTCCTAAGAAACATCCACAACAAAGGGCCAGAAGTGAATAAAGACATGAATTATCTTGTTGTTGTTGAGGATGACGATCAACGTATCTTATATCATATTGAATAGATAAAGAACTATTGTGTATAGACTTACACAACTTGTGGTTGATTGGGATATTGATTGGGATATGGTTGATTGGGATAGTATTGACCTTGTGGATATGCTTGACCGGATTGAGGATAATATTGTCCTCCCTATGTCGTGTTGATTAGTTTAGAAAGGAAAGAAATAAAACCTGTGGTTGTTGATTATAATAAGGAGGTGGTTGTGACATATTGAATAGTTATGAAGATGAAAGATAAGAAGGGCAGAGAACTAATGACTCAAAAGATGAAAAGAATAATATATGGGAGAATATGGGTGGAGTAGTGAAAAGAGAAAAGAGGTAGTTCCATCAATTGTTAGAGACTATAAGTAGATAAAGAGAGAAGAGATAGTTAGAGAAAGAATGAGAGAGTAAACATGATGAAGAGAGAAGAGAACATCGTGAAAAGAGAAGAAAATAGATGGAGACTATTGTAGTAGATAGACAAATAATACTTGAGTCAGAAGAGAATATGAATGGAATAGATGAGTCATTCATTATAGAACAATCTATCATTATGTACTAGATGCGCCTACGGCGCATCTAAGCCGGGGGGTAAACCCCCCGGACCCCCCCTAAATCGCTTTATTACTTGAAAGATAGCACTGTTAATGACTAATTGTGTTCCGTTTTGTTCTCAGCAATACTGATATTTAGTAAATAGATTAAAGCAATGAGTATATTGAGAGCTACATGAGGGGTCAGCGAAAGTGCATTCACGCGAAACGTTCGTACGAGAGCCAAAAGAGAGCAATCAAGTCATACTTTTTTTTGATCGATAGAGCAGGGATGGCGCTACATTTTTCCAGTTTACCGCACCACCTATCTATTACCGTAACCTCGTCAGATTACGGTAAACACTAAAAAGTCCTTGAGACCAAGGGATTTTAAAGATGGAGCGTCGCGATTTTCATTTTCCTATTTAGTAGGACGCAGCGCACAATCCTGTCGGATGGAATTTTGAAATTTGACATAATATTAATTTTAGGTCGACCCAAAACTTCATCACCAATTTAAATCGTTCTTTCGATATATTGCGTTGCTTTTTCTTGACACTATGACTAATTCGACTATGGGGAGCACAGTAAAGTACAAAAAAGCATCTCTATCCAACCTATCTAACCTCTATCTAACCAATCTATCTAACTTATCTATCTAACCTCTCTATCTAATTTATCTATCTAACCTCTCTATCAAACGTCTCTATCTAACCTCTCTAACCTCTCTATCTAACCTATCTAACCTCTCTATCTAAGCTCTCTATCTAACCTATCTAACATCTGTATCTAACCTATCTACCTAAGCTCTCTATCTAAGCTCTCTATCAAACCTATCTAACCTCTCTATCTAACCTCTCTACCTAACCTCTCTACCTAACCTATCTATCTAAGCTCTCTATCTAACCTATCTATCTAACCTCTCTATCTAAGCTCTCTATCTAACCTATCTAACATCTCTATCTAACCTATCTATCTAAGCTCTCTATCAAACCTATCTAACCTCTCTATCTAAGCTCTCTATCTAACCTATCTAACCTCTCTACCTAACCTATCTATCTAAGCTCTCTATCTAAACTATCTAACCTCTCTATCTAAGCTCTCTATCTAAGCTCTCTCTCTCTAACCTATCTAACCTATCTATCTAAGCTCTCTATCAAACCTATTCAACCTCTCTATCTAACCTATCTATCTAAGCTCTCTATCTAACCTACCTATCTAAGCTCTCTATCTAAGCTCTCTATCAAACCTATCTAACCTCTCTATCTAAGCTCTCTATCTAACCTATCTATCTAAGCTCTCTATCTAAGCTCTCTATCTAACCTATCTAACCTCTCCATCTAACCTATCTAACCTCTCTACCTAACCTATCTATCTAAGCTCTCTATCTAACCTCTCTATCTAACCTATCTATCTAAGCTCTCTATCTAACCTCTCTATCTAAGCTCTCTATCAAACCTATCTAACCTCTCTATCTAAGCTCTCTATCTAACCAATCTAACCTCTCTACCTAACCTATCTATCTAAGCTCTCTATCAAACCTATCTAACCTCTCTATCTAAGCTCTCTATCTAAGCTCTCTATCTAAGCTCTCTCTCTAACCTATCTATCTAAGCTCTCTATCAAACCTATCTAACCTCTCTATCTAAGCTCTCTATCTAACCTCTCTACCTAACCTATCTATCTAAGCTCTCTATCTAACCTATCTATCTAAGCTCTCTATCTAACCGATCTATCTAATCTATCTAAGCTCTCTATCTAACCTATCTAACCTATCTATCTAAGCTCTCTATCAAACCTATCTAACCTCTCTATCTAAGCTCTCTATCTAACCAATCTAACCTCTCTACCTAACCTACCTATCTAAGCTCTCTATCTAACCTATCTAATCTCTCTATCTAAGCTCTCTATCTAACCTATCTAAGCTCTCTATCTAACCTATCTATCTCACCTATCTATCTAACCTATCTAACCTCTCTATCTAACCTCTCTATCTAATCTATCTAACATCTCTATCTAACCTCTCTATCTAAGCTCTCTATGTAACCTCTCTATCTAACCTATATATCTAAGCTCTCTATCTAACCTATCTATCTAACCTATCTATCTAAGCCCTCTATCTAACCTATCTAACCTCTCTATCTAATCTATCTAACATCTCTATCTAACCTATCTATCTAAGCTCTCTATCAAACCTATCTATCTAACCTATCTCAGCTCTCTATCTAACTTATCTAACCTTTCTATCTAATCTATCTATCTAACCTCTCTATCTGACCTATCTATCGAACCTCTCCATCTAACCTATTGCTGTAAACGTGGAGGTTGACTTATTATACCCTCGTCTTACAGTAACGGTGGATATCTAAATACCGTAACCCGCACCTATTTGTTTATCTAATCTAATATATCTATCTAACCTATCCATCGAGGATATGCTTTTACCTTTTCTCTCCCTCCATCTTCCTCTCTCCCTCCCTTTTTCTTTCTCTTCATTTCACATCATAATCAGTCGCTCAGTCAATGTACTGCACTGGATATGGTGAATCAATTAGTGCGACATGTTAACCTGATCCTTTAACAAAATAAGCTTTATCAACAGATATAAACATTCGAACCAGTACAATTAGAAAACCATTCTTAGATACAAAATCAAACTGAATGGAAGAGAGAGAGCACAGGACATGGTGGATGACGTCGTACCTCGTCTCCAGTATTCTCACGTCAGCGACCATCACAGGAATGAAATAAGTTATCCCTGAAATAAAATCAAATGAAAATGTGATGATCTCGATTAAAAATGATGATATTTAAATAAGAAAGCTTACTTCAAGTTGTTGTGATCCCATCGATGATGTGGAATCCCCGTCTCACTCGTCTTCGTTGGTAGCTCCATCTCGTTCGTCGGATAGAGGCGCGGCTCCCATCAAGACCGTGTTGATTGCTTGACATCTGCAATGAATAAGAGTAAAATGAGCAAAAAATATGGTAAATTATGATAAGGTGAAAAAAAAATTGAAATTTAAGGGAGAAATCTTACTTCCAGTTGTTGTATGGGCTTTCAATGACGTCGTAGTTAATGGTAGAGGATCCCCTCGATGATGCCGTAGCCGATGTTGATAGTAGCTCCCTCAACGTCAGTTGCTGATTCCATTAGGTTGGCTCCAAACCTGGACGAAAACTAATTAACCTAACAATAATGATGAAAATAGAATAATGATAAAGCCACAAAATATATGAATTATAATGAATAATACGGCGAAATTATATGATGACATAATAAGTAGGAATACTCACTCGTAGTCGTTGTTATGGAATGGGAATAGATGTTAAAATAGGCTCCCCACCAGGCTCGAGAGTAGAATACTTCCATTCGTCGTTGTAGATTAGGTACTATGAAACTCTGAAATGAAAATAATTAATATGGGGAAAAAAAGACAAGCTAAAAATGAGCAAAAGATGACGAAATGTGAAAATGAGCAATAAACTTGATAAATGATGTAAAACAAATGATGTAAAAGTAAAATGAATAAAATTTGAGCAATAAATACGATAATAAACGTGAAAACAAACAAAAAAAGAACAAAAAAATAAGAATGGACGAGTCACACAAAATTCTACCGTAAGATGAAGTTTCCACTTGAGAGTCCGTTGCCCACAAAAAATTGTATGAATATTAATGGTGTGATTGAAATTAATTATGCAATTTTTGCTGTAATTTTATATTAATTATTATTTTTCTCCTACTGGATCATGTTCTACATGGTCGAATTGACTATATTGTAAAGAAAAAGCAAATCAATTCGTTGAAATAACGATTTAAATTGGCGATGAAGTTGTACAGTTGTAACTTAAAACGCAATTTTCTTTCATAATTTCAATTAATTATTAGCTCTTTTGTACTTTACTGAATTCTCCATAGTCGAATTGATCATATTGTCAAGAAAAATCAAAGCAATTCATAAATTTTCCAGTTGTAAAACTTTGAGTCGACCTAAAATTAATATTAGGTCGAATTTCAAAATTCCATCCGACAGAATTTTGCGCTGCGTCCTACTAAATAGGAAAATGAAAACCGCGTCGCTCCATCTTTAATATCCGTTAGTCTCAAGAACTTTTTAGTTTTTACCGTAGTCTGACGGGGTTACGGTAATAGATATGGTGGTGCGGTAAATTGGAAAAATGTAGCGCCATCCCTGCTCTATCGATCAAAAAAAAGTATGACTTGATTGCTCTCTTGTGGCTCTCGTACGAACGTTTTGTCGTGAAGGCACTTTAGCTGACCCTCTTGTAACTCTCTATATACTTTTGGATAATACAGAGTTTCAATTTTAACTCTCATTATTTTTTTATAAAACATTTACACTTGTCAATTATGATCATTTCATTGTATATTCTTCTTTCGATAGGAGTGGTTGTATTCATTATGGGAGTAAGATCAATCTATATCTTTAATATCTATATTCATATTCTCTTTCAGTTGCATGATAAACATTCTTGTGATATTAAAAAGACTAAAGACTTAAAAGATGAAAAGAATAAGAACAAAACTAATAAAGTATGTTAATGGATGAGATAATTCATTTGAATCTTATCTGATTAGGATAAACATAATACATTATGTATACAAGGAGCTGTACCAAGAGATACAACTCCCATATCTAAAGAGGTTATCATTTTATTTAAAATAATAGCATGGCAATATCATAAAAAAGATCATAACAATAAACATAAATGCATTTATGTTTATTGTTACCGGTGGTTTGATAAACTAAACATTTTTTATAAACACTTATGTATGCCAGATATTGCAAAATTCACCAATTTTATTTTTAATGATTGTTATTTGAGCTCAAAATGAAACTCGAAACAATAATCGAGTCAATTCTTCATTCAAATGTTACATCGATCAAATTAAATGATTTCATTGAAATTTGTCTAAGATCAAGAGAACTCTTTCTATCTGAGCATGTTCTATTACGGTAGAATCACTATTTATTCTTTAAATCAATTAACAATATGTAGTCTATCTCCACCATTACACGTATTTGGTGATATTCATGGACAATTAGAAGATCTTATTACTCTTCTCACTAGAATTGGTACACCACCCAAGAAAAGGTAGATCAATCAATAATCAATATTATTTAATATAGTTAATAATTTATAGATTACTATTTCTTGGAGATTATGTTGATAGAGGACCTCATCAAATTCCTACTATCATTCTTCTTCTTGCTCTCAAGGTATACGGTAGACAATATGTTGTATTGATTAGTTGATTCCATTATTGATTAGCTTCGATATCCTGGTCAAATATTTCTACTTCGTGGTAATCATGAAACTCGTCTTGTCAATAGAAAATATGGATTCTTTGATGAATGTCTAAATAAATATGGAGTGACCAAAGGTATTATTGATTGATTATTCCGAAAATCTGTTCCATTTTAACAATGAATATTTTAATCTTAAAACTTTTAATATATTATCACGGATCTCCTGTAAGAATGAAAGTATCGTACATGTAAAAATCATTGTATCATGAACGGTGTGAATGGGTCTGAACGAATCAGGCCGATCAAGATTTTGAGCGAGCGATTACAAGCGAACCGAACATTTTCGTGATTTCTCTTTATTATTCTTTATTATTTTTTTTTTATCGATTTTTTTATCTTCCACTTCTGGCAGCCATATCTCACTCAATTTTTGACCTACAACAAATATTTTTTTTTCCAATCGATTCGAAATGAACTAATCTAGAAGATACTCAAGAAAGGATACGTGCAAAAACGCGATCTTCTACCTCTTTTCTTCAAAAAACTGATTTTTTGAGTACAAAATGCTAATTTTCTCAAAACTTTTCCACAAAGGATACGATTTTTATTCGCGATTCTGATTCCCCATCCTCGAATTGAGGTACGTACATATTTCATCAGTCATAACACACGACAAGCCATATCGATCCTCAGAGAGAGAGCCGGACTTGGCGTTATTTTCATTCGAAAATACATTTCTTATCTCACCTCTCCTCATTTTCATGCAAATTCTCAAGCATAGTATACCAATCGAAAGCTCTCGACGAGCTTCACAAAAATGACTTAGTGGTACAAGTCATGAAATTTGACCCTATTCAAGATATTCTAGAAAATACGTTTTTTTCACTGGCAATTGTTGTGCAATGTAATCGATTCACAACGAAACATTGCTCTGTGCGTTCTCCAATGTGTGTTTAAAAAAAATATTTCTTAATAATGTTAAAGGAAGGAACAATAAATAAAATTGCGAAAAGGTTTATCTGAGATATTCATCATTGAAAAATAAACTTTCTGAAATACGAAACTAGTCATCGATATTTCCGATATCGGAATCGGAATGATCGAAAAAAAACTGTGTTAAAGGAAGGAACAATAAATAAAATTGCACGACACTCGAATCTCCTCCAGCACATCGACAAGGGACAGCACACTATCAGACCGGAGAAGGTATCTCACAAGGGAAGTCAGCGGAGTCAGTCCGGGCGTTCGGGATGAGACATACACCATTCGATAGATCTCCAAAAAATAAGAACTTTTTCTATTTACCATTTTTCCTGAGGACTCCTGGGCGCCGAGATATTTGCATATTCCCCTCTCGCTTCCTCTCTTCGAATAGCCAAGAGACTGGTTTTTCGTTCAACAGAAAGCGAGAGGGGAATATGCAAATATCTCGGCGCCCAGGAGTCCTCAGGAAAAATGGTAAATAGAAAAAGTTCTTATTTTTTGAAGACCTATCGAATGGTGTATGTCTCATCCCGAATGCCCGGACTGACTCCGCTGACTTCCCTTGTCAGTACGATTTCGCCCGGTCTCTACAAGCGAATGCTCGAGGAAGTGCACCAAGGAGTGGGAATTGATCTTCTTGTTGAGTCTTTCAAGGAGTACCAGCAGGCTGCTGATCATCCCAATCCGATTGGATGGGTACTAACAATAAGGACTACGAAGAAGGTAGGGAAGTACAACCAGAAGGCGAAGGATCTGGTCACTTCACTTTTCAACGAGTACTACAATCATGCCAAGAAGCTGCTTACGGAGGAGGTCGAGAAAAGAATGAAAGAAAAAAGTGGACATCCTTCCCGCTGAGAGAATGACACACGAACAAATCAAGAACCTCACATCAGAACTCTCGTCGCAGCGAAGAAGAAACAACTCGAGAGTGAGGGAGTGAGGAGCAGAAGAAGAAGAGCACTTCTGGATGATATGCTCATGGATTTGGAGTACGAAGAGATTCAGATCGAGGAGGAGGTCGATGTGGAAGAGGCTGATAGAGAGATCACTGCTGAGGCTATCTATGATTTCTTTCACATCGATCTCAAGGAGTATTTCAATGATCCCGACAGTTTTTTTATCTTCCACTTCTGGCAGCCATATCTCACTCAATTTTTGACCTACAACAAATATTTTTTTTTCCAATCGATTCGAAATGAACTAATCTAGAAGATACTCAAGAAAGGATACGTGCAAAAACGCGATCTTCTACCTCTTTTCTTCAAAAAACTGATTTTTTGAGTACAAAATGCTAATTTTCTCAAAACTTTTCCACAAAGGATACGATTTTTATTCGCGATTCTGATTCCCCATCCTCGAATTGAGGTACGTACATATTTCATCAGTCATAACACACGACAAGCCATATCGATCCTCAGAGAGAGAGCCGGACTTGGCGTTATTTTCATTCGAAAATACATTTCTTATCTCACCTCTCCTCATTTTCATGCAAATTCTCAAGCATAGTATACCAATCGAAAGCTCTCGACGAGCTTCACAAAAATGACTTAGTGGTACAAGTCATGAAATTTGACCCTATTCAAGATATTCTAGAAAATACGTTTTTTTCACTGGCAATTGTTGTGCAATGTAATCGATTCACAACGAAACATTGCTCTGTGCGTTCTCCAATGTGTGTTTAAAAAAATATTTCTTAATAATGTTAAAGGAAGGAACAATAAATAAAATTGCGAAAAGGTTTATCTGAGATATTCATCATTGAAAAATAAACTTTCTGAAATACGAAACTAGTCATCGATATTTCCGATATCGGAATCGGAATGATCGAAAAAAACTGTCGGGATCATTGAAATACTCCTTGAGATCGATGTGAAAGAAATCATAGATAGCCTCAGCAGTGATCTCTCTATCAGCCTCTTCCACATCGACCTCCTCCTCGATCTGAATCTCTTCGTACTCCAAATCCATGAGCATATCATCCAGAAGTGCTCTTCTTCTTCTGCTCCTCACTCCCTCACTCTCGAGTTGTTTCTTCTTCGCTGCGACGAGAGTTCTGATGTGAGGTTCTTGATTTGTTCGTGTGTCATTCTCTCAGCGGGAAGGATGTCCACTTTTTTCTTTCATTCTTTTCTCGACCTCCTCCGTAAGCAGCTTCTTGGCATGATTGTAGTACTCGTTGAAAAGTGAAGTGACCAGATCCTTCGCCTTCTGGTTGTACTTCCCTACCTTCTTCGTAGTCCTTATTGTTAGTACCCATCCAATCGGATTGGGATGATCAGCAGCCTGCTGGTACTCCTTGAAAGACTCAACAAGAAGATCAATTCCCACTCCTTGGTGCACTTCCTCGAGCATTCGCTTGTAGAGACCGGGCGAAATCGTACTGACAAGGGAAGTCAGCGGAGTCAGTCCGGGCATTCGGGATGAGACATACACCATTCGATAGGTCTTCAAAAAATAAGAACTTTTTCTATTTACCATTTTTCCTGAGGACTCCTGGGCGCCGAGATATTTGCATATTCCCCTCTCGCTTTCTGTTGAACGAAAAACCAGTCTCTTGGCTATTCGAAGAGAGGAAGCGAGAGGGGAATATGCAAATATCTCGGCGCCCAGGAGTCCTCAGGAAAAATGGTAAATAGAAAAAGTTCTTATTTTTTGGAGATCTATCGAATGGTGTATGTCTCATCCCGAACGCCCGGACTGACTCCGCTGACTTCCCTTGTGAGATACCTTCTCCGGTCTGATAGTGTGCTGTCCCTTGTCGATGTGCTGGAGGAGATTCGAGTGTCGTGCAATTTTATTTATTGTTCCTTCCTTTAACACAGTTTTTTTTTCGATCATTCCGATTCCGATATCGGAAATATCGATGACTAGTTTCGTATTTCAGAAAGTTTATTTTTCAATGATGAATATCTCAGATAAACCTTTTCGCAATTTTATTTATTGTTCCTTCCTTTAACATTATTAAGAAATATTTTTTTTAAACACACATTGGAGAACGCACAGAGCAATGTTTCGTTGTGAATCGATTACATTGCACAACAATTGCCAGTGAAAAAAAACGTATTTTCTAGAATATCTTGAATAGGGTCAAATTTCATGACTTGTACTACTAAGTCATTTTTGTGAAGCTCGTCGAGAGCTTTCGATTTTTATACTATGCTTGAGAATTTGCATGAAAATGAGGAGAGGTGAGATAAGAAATGTATTTTCGAATGAAAATAACGCCAAGTCCGGCTCTCTCTCTGAGGATCGATATGGCTTGTCGTGTGTTATGACTGATGAAATATGTACGTACCTCAATTCGAGGATGGGGAATCAGAATCGCGAATAAAAATCGTATCCTTTGTGGAAAAGTTTTGAGAAAATTAGCATTTTGTACTCAAAAAATCAGTTTTTTGAAGAAAAGAGGTAGAAGATCGCGTTTTTGCACGTATCCTTTCTTGAGTATCTTCTAGATTAGTTCATTTCGAATCGATTGGAAAAAAAAATTTTTGTTGTAGGTCAAAAATTGAGTGAGATATGGCTGCCAGAAGTGGAAGATAAAAAAATCGATAAAAATGCAAATTTGGCAAAATCAAGTGCCTAGGCCCTCTCCTTTACCTCACTATGGTCAATCATATAAATCTTATCCAAATCGGTGAGAAAAGTTTAAAAACTGTCGGGAAAAGGTCTCATTTTCCTACGTTTTTACAGGAGACCCGTGTTATGAAGATAATCTTTCATAGTAATATTAATGTCATAACACCGTAATCTAAGATTCGTTGCAGGATTAGAAGCATGGACTCATATGCAACATGTATTCAATTGTCTTCCTATGGCTGCTCTCATTGATCGAAGAATATTCTGTGCCCATGGAGGAATATCTGATTCTCTTGTTAATTTCATTCAAGTACGGTAGATATGGACAAAGGTTACAGTAGATATGGACAAAGGTTACGGTAGATATGGACAAAGGTTACGGTAGATATGGGTAAAGGTTACGGTAGATACGAATTGATTGTTTGTAGTTCGATCGTATAATTCGTCCAGCAGATGTAGCAGATGTAGGTTTGATGGTAGATCTTTTATGGTCAGATCCATCTAAGAAGACAAATTGGTATGAACCAAGTCATAGAGGTGCTAGTAGTGTATGTACATAATATCATATAATCAATGAATAATCAATCAATTATAGGTATTTGGTGAAGGTGCTATATCAGTATTCTGTCAGAATCTAGGAATCGATGTCAGCTCATATCTACAGTACTCTGGATAATATTGATTGATTACAGTTAATAGTTCGTGCCCACCAATGTGTAGATGCAGGATATGAAATGTTTGGAGATAGAGTTCTAACTATATTCTCAGCTCCTGGTTATACTGGCAACAATGCTGCAGCTGTACTCAAAATTGATGCGTATGGCATATTAATAATTAGATATGATTGAATTCGATTATTGAATTTAGCGAATTGACTTGTCAAATATTAACATACCGTAAGAAGAAAGAATCAAACATGTTGACAGCTAAGCCAACTCCTCCATATTGTCCATAATGAGACTATTCCTCTCACCACTCATACATGCATTACTAAGTATACACAGATAAAGTTCATTAACAATATTTACTAATTTACAAACAAAACAAAGAATAAATCTATCAGAATGGATGAATAATGTACAACAAAGAAGAAAAGGAGGAGGGAAATTATGTATATAAGGTAAAAGAAGAAATGATATAATCAAATGATCCTATGTAGACGTATCTGTAGTGGATGACATCATCAAGTATCTCTTCTCAATGAAATTACTCGCTTAATTCAAACAAGTTCATTACCCATAATATACTAGTTGTGTTAAAATACTTACGAACAGTAACGATGGACATCTTAGCATCAGGAGTATATGGTGTACCACATATTACATTCAACTATAATATGAATATAGTTAATTATAAGCTAATGATTGAATGATAACCTTTGTAATATGTCCTTCGAGTGAGTTTACATATAGAATAAGACAAAGGATACAGATTAGACTTGAAGAGAAGAGAATGTATATGGATAGATTCTCAAGAATGGCTGTTGGTACTGAACAATATGAATGAGCATCGATTGATTCATTACAACTTACAATGTTCTTCGATTCCCTGACAAGGCGAATCACTTAAGAAAAATAAGATTAGTAGAATACGATGAGATAATATAATACCCAACGAAAAATGGTCGACTCATTTCACATTCACGAGATAGATAGTGTTTAGTAGTATATAACGCTTGTCCGATCTGCAAAATGATCCAATTATTGAATAGACTCGAATAACTAATTCACAATTGTTATCATCGATAGAAGTATTAGGTAGAAATGACGTGAATATACAGCAACAGCGAAGAGTATTCCAACCAAGATGTGAATGATCTAAATTACTTCTAATAAAGCACCCAGAAAAAACGAATCAAGAAGAATATCAAGATATAAATCCTGTAGAAATGTCGATATTTTTGATAAACAAATTTCACACAGTAGTGTACAGTGCTTCTCTAAAAGCACTTGAGCCCATAGATATAAATAAAATTTTGTGATAGATACGAATACATTAATTGAGCTCACTTGACTGAAGAATGCTAGCGACTTCGTTTCTCTAATATCCAAAGTCTCCGATGCTTTCATTTCAAACAAGCGAAATACACAGAATAATATTAGCATAACGCCAATCGACAACTGAATAGCTATTGATAAGATCAAGGCAACTTGAAAATATCGAAATTAATTGATAGGAAACTCGCTTTGAATGGCCAATCAAGAACCTTGCTCATACTTATTAGATGGACGCTATAACACGAACATACACTCGTCTAAATAGAATAAGTTAAGCATAATTTAAATATAAACAAAATATAATAAGCAGAAATTTCAGCAGAAAACGAGTGTGGCAAAGCGAAATAACTCAGGTAAAACCGCACATACATTTTACAGCTAGGAAAAAGCTAAATGTTAGAATACAGGCGAGAAAAATGCATTTTACAGCTAAAAGGTACAAAATTGCTAGCAATTGTTAGACATATGAACGCCAAGCATACATTTTACAGCTAAGAAATAGTTAAATGTTGGGAAACAGGTAGGAAAAATGCATTTCACAGCTAAAAGCTACAAAAAAGCTAGCAATTGTTAGACATATGAACACCACGCATACATTTTACAGCTAGGAAACAGTTAAATGTTAGGAAACAGCTAGGAAAAATGCATTTTACAGCTAAAAGCTACAAAACTGTTAGAGATTGCTAGACATCATAACTTTTTGCCATCTTTTTTCTGCCTTTTTTACAAAAAAGTTAGGAAAAAGTTTGAAATCATATATGTGACACAGCTTGCAACTGTCTGGACGCGATGCGGCTATTGCCTCACGCGGTGCGTTCGCTGTCCCTCAAAAATTAATTTTTATTTATTTTCTAAGGTTTATTTGTTATTCAACGTTAAATTGCCGTGATTGTCTATACGTTCCACAGGGTAACATCGGGGGGCATCGTCGGATACAAATCTTGCTTCTTTCCCAGCGAAAGAAAGGTATTCTTTTTCTGTTTAAATATTTCGTGTTTGGTGATTGATATAATTATAAATATTTGTAGATGAAGTCGATTGTGCGGTTCCTGCTGTCCATCTCCATGTGTATAATTGGATGAAATGGAAGGTAAACAATTAGTTGATGTTTTTTTCCTATTTTAATTGTATTTCGCTGAGTTATTTCCCACAGAACAAGATTGATTGTTGTTTACACTTTCTTATACAACATCATCGACCCTGGCGATTTCAGTGCTCCTGAGGAGGAGGAAGATACACATGGCTAAGAAAAGAAAGGAAGAAGATGAAGAACAATATCGTGCCTCATTTATGCTCACTCCCAGTCTGGACTTCTGCCGTAGTATCCAATACTCAACTATGAACATTCAGTTGAATCGATCCAATTGATAATCAAAGGACTACAGAATGATTGAGCCATCGTATCTCGCTCACTATCGTAAAATAGAGAATTGAAAGAACACGTAAGTGGCTGCGTACTCGCATTTTATTATCAATTGATAATCTAGTTTCATTTTATAAATTATATATTAATACTGGGAGAAAGGAGGGAAGGCTGTGCGCATACATGGGCGGCATTGTCGCTAGCGGCAAGACCCACCTGATTTTCCCCAAAATCGCTCAAAAATTATCCGCGAAGTGAAATTATTATATTTACATGCCCCATATTTTGCTCCGACCCACCGATTTTACTTTCCAGCGGCAATGGCCGCCCATGTATGGCTGTGCGCATGAGTATGCGGAAAATTTTCCAATTTATTTACGAGGCAAGGCGATTAGCCAAGCCCCGATGGGAAAGCAAGGCTGTAAGCAAAAAATTCGCTTTCACGCGCCCGCCTATGGATGATTATTAACATGCAAATGTATTGATAGAATTGGATATTGGTAAATATAAATTAGTTATGTTATACGTAGGATGCTCAGTTATACCATAAAATAGTTGTCTGATTACAGGTGATCGATTAGTATAATTGAATCAAGAGAAGGTATAGTGAATATGAATTGAGGATGAAGAAGAATGGAATGAATGAAGAAGATGATGAAGTAATAGAGATGATAAAGTGAATTGAGCAGATCCGAATCAAGTTGGTTTTGATTGATTTATCGATTAGCAAAAATATTGTTTCAAATTAAACCGTAGTTGAATTGTCTCAAGCAGTAGGATGAGTAACTGTTCTACGAGAATATTACATTTAGAAGATAATTAGTATCTCACCGATACCTGGGCAACCTTTGCCGCTGGAAATTAAAATCGGGTGGGTGGGATGCAAAAATTTCATGTTTGAGTGAATTTTGGCTAATTCATTTTCATTTTGAGCGAATGTTTTCCTAGATCGAGTTGGTCAGGTGCCAAAACCGGGTGGGTTCTTCCCGCTATAGCGCTAGCGGCAATGCTTCCCTGTATGATCTCACATAAGGAAAATGAGATAGATATAACGATGATGGACTAGATTATTGATTAGATTGAGAAGAGATGAATATACTATACTTGTTGTAGAGTAATGCATTGATGACTCAATTGAGAAATACTCAAGATAGAATGAAATATTGAGAAATATGTAGAGAAGAGAATTAGATGAACATGAACATGAAAGAACTGCAATACTAGAGGTATTGGTTGATTGATTGATTACAAATTTGTTTTTTTCTAATCAGAATTTATCTATTTCTTTTTAGGAACCATTTCGAAATGCACAAGATATGGCAGCTAGAGTAATGAGAGAAGGAGCTGAGAGGATTACGGTATTGAAAGAGAAGATTATTTAAAGAGAAGTATTATCGATTGAAGCCAAACTTGTAAGTTGTACTGTAGATATGAGGGATTATTGATTGATTAATTCAGATTAAGAAGGGAATCTACATCAACAGATGATATAATAAAGAACCTTGAAGGAAAACTGGCATTTGAAAGAGAGGAAAGAAAGAGATTAAAGCATATTCAATTGGAAAATGAGGATGAGACAATTACTGATCATCAACATTATAGAAAGGTACTTTATTGATTGATTGGCTAAGTAGAAAGAATGAATGAAGTATACTGTAGGCGATGAGAGGTCGATTACGTGCAAAGGATGAAGAATTAAGGAATGAAGAAATTGAAGGAGAATTGCTAATGTTTTTTATTTGTATCGCTAGATATTTATTGCTATGATCGTTCCATAGTTTGTTGTTGTTCCTTGGCTGGTTCACATTTGATTTTTATTTAAAATTTCATGTATATTTACGTCAATAAATCGTTGTTTATTCGCTGGCAGTATTCCTGAGTACAGAACAAGTAGTAAAAGAAAGGGTAGAAAACAGCCTAATAACTGCTAGAGAAAAGGCAGCAAATTGTTTTAAAAATGCTAGAAAAAATGTATGTTACAGTCAAAGAAAAGGCAAGAAACAGCTAAAAGCTATGAAAAAGGTAGAAAACAGCCAGAAAACATACATATCGCTAACTGTAAAATGTATGTATTTTGACAGTTCACATGCATGTATTGTAGCTGTCGCCTGTATTTTTCCTAGCTGTAAAATGTATGTGCGGTTTTACCTGAGAAGTAATCGATTGATGTCAGGTAAATGCTTGGTCCCACAACTCCTACCGTAATTTTTGTAACATTTAATTGATTTCACAAAACTGCATTGAACTCTTAAAAAGATATTCACAGATATTTTTTTAGCACTAGACACTCTCCACTAAAACATGTTTTCAGTCGAAAGTAATCTGACCAAACCCTTTAAGCGAGATGCTCAGAATAAAATATAGAAAGAATTGGGTTCCATCACATTTATACATTTGTGCGTTTCACGTTGATAAGTGATATGATAAAATGTGGATGAGGAAGATTAGATGACTCTTTGTGCTGTAATAAATGAATGAGTCATTAAAAGAATTCAGGAAGAAAGATGACATTCAATGATAAAGAAGAACATTTGCAGATACATACATTTGAGATTTTTGCTCAGAAACAATATTACAAAATAGGTAGGAAATGCGGAATGTTTGTACTACATTAATATTGATTGATAAAGAGGTATGTGTGATTGAATAATATAATAAATGAAGATTTATTGGTGTATAATAAGATATAATATCATTGATTAGATATGACATTTGAATGTAATCGATGGATGGATGAAATCATGATGCAATACTAATAGACATAACACTCTTCTCTGATTCATTCGGATCATAATTTCTCTTCAATGTATGAATATACTTTCGAAGTACAACCATTCCTTTCTTAATACAAAGCAATCAATATCTTAAGCTTGATGCATGAAACTACCGTATAATCATCGATTGGTTTAACAATTATTTTTGTGGGACCAATAATATGATAGTTTCGAGTGAGTATTGATCTATCCTCACTAGATATATGAATAATCTTAGTCCAACATCTTAAATATATTGTTGATCAGATATCAAATCAATATAGATTATATTATACCCAACAATAGCAATTCTATTCTCTCCAATATGAATAGTTTCTTCTTTAGTTATGAATCTTCCATGAGTTTGGAAATATGCATGGAATGTCTCATAATCCATTTCTTCAAATTGTCTACAATATATTCATGACAATACTATCATATTCAATACATTATACCTTTCAAGATGTTTAATCTCAGTCTTCATCCACATATATTGCATTCTTTCAGATAGATATGGTCTTATTGAAGTGAAATCAGCTCTTACTATCGTTGACATCAAATCTTCCTTTACCCAATATCCACGGATACGAGTTACTGCTTCATAACTTCAAACAATTCATTAATCAATAATCGCAATAATCAATATCTTACTGTATCTTTGGCCACTTCACATGAAATGGTTCAGTTGCTTTTCTTCCAATCAATAATAGATTTCGTTCTCCAATGAATTGTCCTTGTTGAATATATCTGTGAAATCAATCATTAATATCTCCACCATATACAGTATTCCTTACGAATGATGTCTCCATGGAACATCTTCAGGATCTTCAACTTTCCTCATATCGATCCATTCACGAGTTCTACAAATGGATTACTGTAATTGATAGATGATTATTGATTAGTTTACTTGCATACTCCTTCCCATATAAAGAACATCTTCTTTCCTTCAGTTCGTATGATTTCATGAGGCTATGAAGTATAATGAATGAGTATGAATATTATTGATTATTCTTACTTGATAAGTCACCATTTTCATAGAACCATCATCATTTTTCATTGAATTTTCTATTACAGATACAAGTTTCTTTCTATTATCTGTATTGCAAATCTGTTTGACCCATGGAATAGTGAATAACCAATCTCTGAGAATAATCAATAATCAATAAGCAATAAATAAATATAGTTACCTTATAGATAATTGAGGTACTTTAAGAACCAATTCAGAATTTGATCTCAAAGTCAACATTAGACTAGGCCATACAGAATCTTCACGAAGTATACCATCTCTTCAATTGATAATATAATAAATTCATTATATTAATCATTAGTTACTCTTTCAATAGATTGATCTCTTTTAATAGATCAGTAGCAAGCATTCTAATAGCTTGTCTTGTCTTCATAACTGGAATTACTGATATGAATCCAACATTCTTCTTCAATTCTAATCTATAATCGATATGATAATCGATGGCAAGATCAATCTACAGTATACCTCAACAATGCATCAAGAGTCTTCACAAAGTTCTTCTGTTCTTGTCTTACAGTTATATATGCTTGAATAGGAAATAGTTCTCTTGATATCTTACATGTTTCACTCATATGAAGAAGATAATTCAATACTGAAAGACGAACACGTTCACGTGATTCCTACAACGAAAAGGATTAATGTAATCATTGGATACGATAGAAATCACCAAATAATGTGATAATGTTTCACTCAAAAGAATAACTCCAATGAAGAAACCACGGAAAAGACGATAAAGAGTTGATTGAACACAAACAATAACAAGAATGAGCATTGTAATGAAACATTCATCTGATAGATAATCAATTCAATCAATAATTAAATAGTATATTGTACTTGATAATTGTGATGTATCATCTCTATGAATGATACATTGATCTCTATTGATTAGAAGACGAAATACACATGAAGCCATAACAATATGAATAGGAAGAAATGATAGAAGAAGAAGACGTTCTTTCTTATTCTATAATACATATATAATAAAAATATAAAAGGTAAATTTTACCTTAACAATTTGTTCACTGATTTCGGCTGATCTAATGTGAAATGAATTCTCATTTTCATTGGCTCTTCGTTGAATCTAAAAAAGTGATTATAATGAATATAAATGATTAGATAGTTATAAACTTGTTTAGGACAATTCTTTGTGATATAGACAATCGTTAGAATCTTCTCACAAATAACAAAGAATGACATAAGAAGAAGGAAGAATATGACTTTGATATGATATTCTCTATCACCTCCATTCTAAATATATCAATTATTGATTGGATGAAGATCATCCAATACTTACAATGAATAGATCAATAATGAAATATGTTTGAATGGATGAAACTAGAGCTATGAAGAGAAACCATCTCAAATATCAATTATTGATTAATTGTCAATCACTTCATACTTTTCTTGAGCTCTTCCACATTTAATCTCTTCTTTATCATTTTTATTATTATCTATATATAATCCTTTTGAATTCGGTAGAACCATATGTCTGAATATCTTCCATTTATTTAGAAATACTGCGAACTTTCGAATGAGAGACGTCATTTTGATCTAAATGACAAAAGATCAAAGATGAAATATGAAGAATTGACTAACAGTGATATCACTCGCATCAATATGATTTAAATGTTCAGTGAAATCATTTAATTCCAATCCTCCTTCATCTAATCCATGTTCTATTATACGAATGATTACATGAGCTGTACGACCAGATATTGCTCCTCTTTCCCATGAACTATGAACCTATGATAGATTATGGTAGATCATAGATTATGAAGTTCTTACTCTAGCTAAAAGACAATGATAGAATCCACTTCTAACATCTAATACTTGTTCCTCTTCATACACACTATTTTCATCCTAATCAATAGATCATATCAATTGAATCAATTCATTTAATCACATACATCATCTTCTTCACTTTCTCCTATTTTCTCCATATATGGTTGATAAACCTAATCAAATGGAATAATAATACAAATATTCAATGAATCTCACTCACTGATTTATCTTTCAATACTAAATTCGCTTGATCTAAAACTATCTTCCAATTGGTCCCAACGAGATAATCTGTTGTATTCATACGATTCTGTATTGAATATCCAAATCAATCAATACAATGGGCATCTACAGTATACCTCAATGATCTCTTTCGTTTTCCTCTTAAGATACACATACATCGTTTTATTCGATTCATCCGTATATACTGATCGTTTTGTTTGTTCTTCTGCTTTAGCAAAGGGTCCAAATAGGCAACCCTAAATAGATTATCCATATAAATTATTTGATTTTTAATGTAATAATAAAATACTTGAAGAACGAGTGAATAGAAAGTAGAGAATGAAGTGACAATGAACATTTCTCTTCCAAATACAGATAATTCTGCATCTCCTGTCTACATAATAATCACATCCAAATATATATATTCATTTGATTAATATGAAACCTTTTTCATTTCATTTCTAAATTCCATAGCAAGTATCAATCCAAGTGCCCCTCTCAATCCTCCAAATGATAATAATGCATAATCGGATGATGAAGCTTTACGATGTGATTGATGCATCTTTGATACTGACTGAATCAATCAATCAATCAATCAATCAATCAATCAATCAATCAATCAATCAATCAATCAATCAATCGATATCATACCATGAATATGAATGATATAGCTAAAGCTCTAGCAATCATTGTGAATGGAGCAAGGAAGAAACCACAAACAACAGCTACTAAGTTTTCACTATTATCATTTTGACCACTCCGACTGAAATATCATCAATTCTTATAATGTAATCTATGATCTCAAATTATACCCGCTATCGATATTGATCAATTCAGAAGCTATCATAACACCTCAAATTTCATTTCATCGATATTGTAAATGTTTCAAAAAATATTTTACCAGCAAAGACAAAAATGATATTATTTGCAATGTATCCAAGTGTTGACCAGAATTCAGTTGACATCTGAGTTGTCTCTGCTGTCAACTCTTCCCTAAATAGCAATATAGAGATGAAAGATCAAAGATCAAAGATCAACTTTAAGTAAGAAATGGCCAATCCCATACAGACCAATCCAAGTGCACCAGATCCAACCATATCACATATTTGATATGATATGTACACACATATAAGAAGAACACACTAAATCAATCAATAATCAATCAATAATAATAATAATATCAAATCAATCGATATACCTGTTTTCTCTTATTCTCTTCAACATTAACCATAATCCATAATGTGACTCTTCCTAAGATAACTCCAACTAAAGGAGACATGAATATACATCGAGTTAAATATGTAAGAGTATCAATTAATGTATCATCATCATCTTCTTCTGCTACATTCTCCTCCTTTAATCAATAATCACATAATCGTATATTTCATAGGAATTCATTCCTTTCTAAATACAACTATTACCTGTTTAAGAGATCTCACAAAGAATTTAAATCCAAAAATAGCCAATCCATCATTCAATAAACTCTCTCCTTCAATCAATATTCGTAATCTGAAATAATCAATCGATCCTCATTTAAATGTACAGTATACCTTAGAGATGCTCCCATTGATTCAAGAATTGATACCACTGCCACCGGATCAGTTGATACAAGGATACACGCAAGAATACGTGCCTAAGTGATCTTTGGTCTTTGATCTTTGATCTTTGATATCTTACAACGACAGGAGTCCATCCTGATATGACTTTGAAGACCATTTCATAAACAGAAGAAACTATAGTGGCAGTGAATATATAAGCGAATAGAGTGAGGATAATAATAGTTGTCTTTCGAAATAGAAAGAATGACATATTCATCTTGAAAGCTGATTCAAATAGGAGAGGAGGAAGAAGTATCTATAAGATATATCGAATAGTTCAATAGAAGATTTAGATAACTTACACCTAATATAGCATTTGGTTCCATCTCCAACCATAGATAATTATGACGAAGATCATTTATAATATCTGTATCGAGAAAAAGATGAAGAAGAAGACTGAAGAATATAAGATCAAAAATCATAGATCAAAGATCAAAGATGAAATGATGAATACCTAGCAATAGCAGCAATTAAGAATAATAGAACAGATTCAGGTAATGGAATGGATACTTTCTTCTTAGTAACATCAACAATCAATCCAAGTATAATAGCAATAAGGGGAAAGATAAAAGAAGATAATGGATTACGTGATTCTTCATTCATTATTCAACCATTCAATTGAATATTTAATAGATATAATGAATACTTCTCATTTATTATTTTCATTCAATGCAAATATTCTCAATTTGAACATTCAAACGTTCCATTCACTCTGCATACAAAGTATTCAAATATTGTCCAACATTTATCAATGTACCAATCTGTAAATCTATACCGTAACTCCCTCTCCCTCTCCCTCTCCCTCTCCCTCTCCCTCTCCCTCTCCCTCCCCCTCTCCCTCTCCCTCTCCCTCTCCCTCTCCCTCTCCCTCTCCCTCTCCCTCTCCCTCTCCCTCTCCCTCTCCCTCTCCCTCTCCCTCCCACTTACATAGAATCAGAATGATTCATCATCATCCATACTTATTGTATAGGTAACATCGTAAACCCCATATCAATAGTTATCTCTCACTATAAATGTTCTCATCTCCATTATCATCTTCACTTCAATCATGCTTTATCTTCTTCCTCTTCTAGTCTCTACAGTATCCGCATGTTCACCCGGAACCGGTAAATAGTCTTGACACGAATGAATGGGTTACTGTATCTTTAACTTTGAGGTTCTGATGCTACTCTTCTAAGTAATCCAACATTCTCTTTCACATTCAATCCTCCTGTTGGGTGGACATACTTCGATGGAGCTGTAAGTTGATCTTTGATCTTTCAAATCTCAGTCTTGATCTTTGATCTTTCAAATCTCAGTCTTGCTCTTTGATCTTTCAAATCTCAGTCTGGATCTCTGATCTTTCAAATCTCAGTCTTGATCTCTGATCTTTCAAATCTCAGTCTTGATCTCTGATCTTTCAAATCTCAGTCTTGATCTCTGATCATTCAAATCTCAGTCTTGATCTCTGATCTTTCAAATCTCAGTCTTGATCTCTGATCTTTCAAATCTCAGTCTTGATCTTTGATCTTTCAAATCTCAGTCTTGATCTCTGATCTTTCAAATCTCAGTCTTGATCTCTGATCTTTCAAATCTCAGTCTTAATCTTTCATCTGTCAAATCTCAGTATTGATCTTTGATTTTTCTAGTCTCAGTCTTAATCTTTCAACTTTCAAATCTCAGTCTTGATCTTTGATCTTTCAAATCTCAGTCTTGATCTCTGATCTTTCAAATCTCAGTCTTGATCTCTGATCTTTCAAATCTCAGTCTTAATCTTTCATCTTTCAAATCTCAGTATTGATCTTTGATTTTTCTAGTCTCAGTCTTAATCTTTCAACTTTCAAATCTCAGTCTTGATCTTTGATCTTTCAAATCTCAGTCTTGATCTTTGATCTTTCAAATCTCAGTCTTGATCTTTGATCTTTCAAATCTCAGTCTTGATCTTTGTTCTTTCAAATCTCAGTCTTGATCTTTGATCTTTCAAATCTCAGTCTTGATCTTTGATCTTTCAAATCTCAGTCTTGATCTTTGATCTTTCAAATCTCAGTCTTGATCTTTGATCTTTCAAATCTCAGTCTTGATCTTTGATCTTTCAAATCTCAGTCTTGATCTTTGATCTTTCAAATCTCAGTCTTGATCTTTGATCTTTCAAATCTCAGTCTTGACCTTTGATCTTTCAAATCTCAGTCTTGATCTTTGATCTTTCAAATCTCAGTCTTGATCTTTGATCTTTCAAATCTCAGTCTTGATCTTTGATCTTTCAAATCTCAGTCTTGATCTTTGTTCTTTCAAATCTCAGTCTTGATCTTTGATCTTTCAAATCTCAGTCTTGATCTTTGATCTTTCAAATCTCAGTCTTGATCTTTGATCTTTCAAATCTCAGTCTTGATCTTTGATCTTTCAAATCTCAGTCTTGATCTTTGATCTTTCAAATCTCAGTCTTGATCTTTGATCTTTCAAATCTCAGTCTTGATCTTTGATCTTTAAAATCTCCATCTTGATCTTTGATCTTTCTAGTCTCAGTCTTGATCCTTGAGTCTCAGTCTTAATCTTTGATCTCTTGAGGTTCTTCCAACTGGAGTAGTAGCTGCACAAGCCACACCATTCGTTGGACAGAAGGCAAATCAGGCGGATGCTCAAAGACAAATTCAGAACGATCTTGATAATGCTGTATGAATCAATCAATATATCTTATATTGTTCAATCAACCAATCAATCGATATTATAGATTCTGAAAGCAATGTATGATCTACGTATTACTGCATATGGAATACAATATTCACTATCTGGATATGCTCCTCAAGATATTCTTGTTAGAGGTGATCCTCCGACACCACAAGCTGTCAGTTATCATTCATATATCATCTCTAATCTTTGATCTTTGATCTTTGATCATTTGTAGGGATATAAAGTAATCGGGACATATGTACCTCAAAGTGGAGCAGTTGTAGCAATGAGAACTGTAGCAGATGTTGATAGTGGAACACCGAATCAATTTGTAACTCTTATCGATTACTTATTCTAATCAATAAATCAATATTTACTCTTTAGAATGGAGTAATTCGTGTATCTGGAGCTCCATTGGCTACAAGAGGACAGTGGAAGACCATTGCTGGAGAGGTACTGTATCTCAGAGATCAAAGATCAATCAATAGATTCATTTAGGTATACAAGAATCTGTATCTCAATGCCAATGTTAAGTTCCTTACGCCAATCACTGTATCATAAGTTCATTCATTCTATTGATTATACCAACCCAGGATCTCTATTCAACCTCATCAATCAATAAACATTTTTTGCTTCAAAAGATCAAAGATCAAGTTGACTAGATAGTTTACAAATATTATTTATGCAGTGGCATATGTTCTTTGTGAATGTAATATAATAATTCCATTAGTGGAAAATTAACTGAGAGAGCGATACAAGCGAAGAATCATTTGATGAATAGATAATAATGAATGAATAGTATATATTTGATTAGTATATGAAGAAGAATTGATAATGAGATATGATAAATGTAGTTTGAGATAATTAAAGATATTCTATGAATTCATCCATTATCTATATCTCTATCATTCAAAGGGGATAAGGGAGAGAATGAGACACAAGCAATATCGTTGAGAGAAACAATCAAAACAATTGAACGAATCAATAAATATAAAGGTAATGAAAAAATGTGTCAATATAAGAATAAAGAAGAAGAATGATCACAGAATGAATAGAAAGGAAGGAAGGAATTATTATGAAAAGAAGAGAAGAAGAAGTATTACGCATGAATTGAATGAAACAATGACAAAAGATGATGATGATTAAGAACTTTTATGAAACGAGATGATAACCGGGTAAATGAATTGAATGAATATGAATAGATTCAATCAATTATTCTATACTTTCTTCTACTTCTTTCTTTTCTTCTTCATTTCCTCCAACTTCTCTTTTCACTCTTTTCAATACTTTTGTCGTCGTTGTCGTTGCGATAACCTAAAGAGTTCAACGATCGTGATTAACGAGCCATGGCATAGATCATACGTGGGCGGCATTGCCGCTAGCGGCAATACCCACCCGATTTTGGCACCAAACCTACCCTATTTAACCAAAATTCACTGAAAAATTGAAAACGATTTGTACAAAATTCACTCGAAAATGAAATTTTTGTGTCAATCCTACCCGATTTGGCACCCGACCCACCCGATTTTCATTTCCAGCGGCAATGCCCGCCCATGTATGGCATAGATCAAAGATCACAATAGATTGAGTTCTTGTAAAGATCAAAGATCACAATAGATTGAGTTCTTGTAAAGATCAAAGATCACAATAGATTGAGTTCTTGTAAAGATCAAAGATCACAATAGATTGAGTTCTAGTAAAGATCAAAGATCACAATAGATTGAGTTCTTGTAAAGATCAAAGATCACAATAGATTGAGTTCTTGTAAAGATCAAAGATCACAATAAATAGAGTAAAAGTATAGAAAAAATAAGATTGAATATGATACCTGTCCATCATGACCATGTAATACACTACTATTACTCTCAACAGTAGTAGTAACTCCTTCATCTCCTTCATCTCCCCATCCATCTTCTAATCTTTCTTTTATCTCTGCTATCGCTTCATCTCCAGCTCCTGATGTCTCAACAATCTGCAAAAAAATATTTAAATTAAAACTATCATTTATCGATCGATTTTGTGGCACATTGAACGATTTCTTCTGATAAATTACAGTAGCGATAGTAGGCAGTCCGACAAGATATATATGAACTGAATGAATGAAACCTGTGATGTAGTATTCTTAGTAGTAGTCCTTCTAGTTATTCTTTGTCCAATAACTTCACCATTCTCATCTAACACATCTTCTACATTCTCTTCAGTATGAGTTGATGTCTCCTACAATTACAATAATAATGAATATGTCCATTCAAATGTAGTATATCAAATATGAAATAACATACAGTATGTGGTTCTGAATGAGTCTCTACAAGAGACGATGAATGATCTTTATCCATTTCATCATTAGGTTCTTCAATGATAGGTTTTACTTCTTTATCTTCTCCTTCTTCATCATTCTTCCTCTCTTCAACTTCTTCTTCTTCATTCTTCTTCTCTTCAACTTCTTCTCCTTCATCTATCCTATCATCTATCCTCTTATCTTCACTATGAGACACAACTGTATATGTAAAGTCTTTCTTCTCTTCATCATCTTCAGGTCCTTCTACTTTCTTCTCATCAATTTCTATATTAGATACTAGGATCGGATCAACTATTGGTTCTTTAGGAGGAGATGATGAAGAGACATCCTTAAAGATATACCAATCAATAGATACATACAGTATAACAGATAAAGGTATTACTTACCGTATTAGATACGGTATTGGATAATCCATTAATAATAGTTTGTGATGATTCTTTGACTTCATGAATAGGATAATAAGGAGTATAACTGAATGGTCCACCGAATGAACTCTTATCACTATCTGATGATTCCTCTATTGGTTGAGATCCACAAATAAATGCACGAAGTGGATTATCTACAATAATCAATATATAGATCTATCGTACTAATTATACAATATTTCTGACTAGACAGGCTACATATAAAGAGTGAAATTATTGATAGACATTGGTACCTTTATGATTCAATTCAGCAATTGTAATAGGAGCCTCAAGAATGACAATATTATGAATAGATGCTTGGATAGCATATTGAATACGAATGAATGGTTGTCTACGAAAACGAAGAGTAGCAGTGGATGGAGACTCCATTATACCTAAATGATAGATAAAGATAAGAGATATTGAATGAATGAATCTAACCAGGGAATTGTTTAGTATTGAATCCATTGGGTGCAATCATATCAATTACTTCTCCGGATTCATCATCAAAATTTCCCTTTGTAGAAGGAGAAAGAGAAGGAATTGTAAAGAAGTATACACCATCCATTGTTGTACTCTTCTTATCTTTCTTATCTGATCTTTCCAATCGATGGGCTAATATTGTCCTAAACAATCAATTAATCAATCAATAAATCATTCCATCGATAATTCATTCATATCGAGGATATTCATTATGAAACAATGATCACAAAGTGATGAATGAATTGATAAATGAATATTAATGAATGAATGAATAGATATCTCACCTGTATGGACTCGCTCCCATCTTAATAGGAGTTCCAACTCGAACAACACGATCCACTAAACGAACTTCGATCTCAAATTAAGAAATATTTAAAAATAAGTTTTCCAGCAAATATAATGAGCAGGAGTGAGATGTATAAGGGCAGAAAAGGGTAGACGGATTTCTGCCGCATAAGGCGATTTCGGTTTTGGCACGGTGGCAAATTTAAATATTATTTATATAAAGAAAGTGATTGAAAAGGAGATAAGTTGATATGGTATGTAATACCTGATCCATAATGTTTTTAATCTTCTTTCCATTAACTTTAATAGTACCAAATACATCTTCTCCAGAAGTGAATACTGATTTAGATAGTAATAGTTCTCCTGATACCTGATAAGTTATTGATTCAACTACTCAGATTACGGTAATATTAATGAATGAATCAATGAATACCTTTCCTTTACAACAACATTTTCCATATAATTCACTATCAGATATATTAATAGGTTGTCCATCAGAATGAGGAATTCTCTCATATGGAGATATCAACATAAATGCTTTCTTTACATAATGCTCCTTCTGAATAAGAAACAATTAGATCAAAGATCAAAGATCATAATGTAACAGTATCGACCTATATATATATATATATGAGATACTGTCTAGTTTACGAATAACTTAATCAATAATATAGATTCGATATGATATAAAATGAATGGGACATACAGTAACTCCTCTTTGACCATGTTCATCTTCTTCTACAAGAGTTGCTTTCACATAATATCGAATACTTCCAAATGGACCTTCATATGATGTTGGACATCCCTACAATCATATTCAATAGAGATCAAAGATCAAAGATCAATCTACAGTACCTTTGGAATAGGACATTCAAATGGTAGAGTATATAGGAAGTTAGCGACCCATGGGAAATGACCAGGTTCAAGACGTCCAGGAGGTCTTTCCAATAATGTCATGTCTTGATTGAAATATACCTTAAAGAGATAAGATCAAACATCAACATTTTCGAAGAAAAGTTCTGACAAATAACATCAGAAATAAGTTGGATTTCGAAATTTGGATGAGTGATTAAACAAGTATTTCACTGTCACACGGAAAACATATTGTAAATTTGATGAGAATATGAATCTGATTGAGATGATATCAAATATTGGATTCATTTATCCATTCATAGATAATGATTATGATAAATACATTTATACTAATATCTTCTTCATTATTCTCTCTATCTATTTCATTCTTCCCCTCTATATCCTCTTCTCATATTTTTCTTCCCCCTTCCAATATATAGTCCAGTCGACTTTTAATCAACGACGAAGCTCTAACCTATTCCACTCTCCCTCTACCTCTCCTTCTCTTCTACCTCTCCCCCTCCCTCTCCTTCTCCTTCTCTTCTCCCTCTCCCTCTCCCTCTCCCTCTCCCTCTCTTCTCCCTCTCCCCTTCCCCTTCCCTTCATAGATAGAACATTCATTCATTTTACGAGTCTTCCTTCTCTTATGTTTCAATATTAAAATAAGGAATGAGTTGAATAGATAGAAGAGATATAGAAAGAAAATAGTTGATAACAAGATATAATAATCAATCTAGCTAACCTTTTCAAATTCTCCTTTAGCAGATCCATCTCCTAACCATGTTGCTCTTCCTTTGATTTGAACTTTAACTGCTTGAAGAGTTGTCTTCTCATTTAACTATAACAACAATTCATTAATATCATGAGTGATTAAGTGATTATTATCCCCTTTGATTTGTTAAATGAACTAGATTATCCATAATTATGATAAGAAAGGAAGATATGCAACGTTACTCTTACAGAATCTTTCTATTTTGATAAGAGATTATCTTGATAAGAAGGAAAGAAGAGAAGAAAGGTGTGAGAGATTATCAATGATTATATATTGATAGAGGAAGAGATCAAATACATCAAAGTAAAGATAGACAGAGGGAGAGGGAGAGATAAGATAAGTGATAAGCATTCATGGATAATCATACAATAGTTCATTACATCTACTCTACTTCTGATGGGACAATAGATTGATA
>CALSFV010000553.1:0-38428 GCA_943737045.1 Parapristionchus giblindavisi
ATTAGAAGAACTATTACAATTAGTTTGTGTAGAAGAAGAAGATAGAGTTAAAGCTAATGAATTGATTATATCATTGAAGGATATTGTATGTATACATTGTAGTTATATTATCATTTCAATGATTATAGTTGAATAGAATGGAAAGATATGAGAATAGTTTATCAAGATTAAAGATTAAAGAAGAAGAAGAGTTATCAAGTAGTGATAGTATTGTAAGTATTATATCTTTATCAATTATTATTTATATAATTCCCTCTTATAGACTGGTCTATTTTCAATTTCAAGTCAATCATCAATCATTGCTCAACAATTAACACATATTGAATTGGTTAGATATGACTGATCGATTAATAGAATATAAAGATGATTATTATATAGGAAAGATTATCAATGGTTGGATTGGATGATATTATATTATCTTTGTCGATGGCTAAAGAAGATAATTCATTTGGATTGAATTCATCAACAAAAGGAGTTCAATCTCTTATTGATTGGTTCAATAGATTATCATCTACAGTAGCTACTGAGGTTCATTCATCTCATATGAATCTATTCCTTCAATCTATCTTATCATCTTCATTCATTCAATGTATCTCATAGATTCTTCGTCATTCATCTAAACGTCATCGAATATCAATCATTGAATATCTAATAGACACAGCCAAAGAATGTTTCGATATGGGAAATTTCAATTCAACTTGTGCTATCATAGCTGGACTCAATTCATCATCTATTACACGATTAAAAAGAACAGTTAATTCATTTAATACATTGATATAATCAATAAATAATATCTTTTAGTGGGCTAAAGTCAATACTTCCAAATTAGATATACTTCAACATCAATTAGATCCTAGTGGAAACTTTGTATCTTATCGATCGACAATGAAAGCAGCCTTATGGAGGGCTGAAGGGGCAAATTGTGATCAAGTTAAGGTAATAATACAATGATATATTGTATATAGAAACACTTATGTTCTTTATATATCTATATACATTACCTTATTCTATTAAATTGCAGATAATAATTCCATTCTTTGGTCTTCTATTAAAAGATCTTTATTTAGTGTATAATAGTTCACCTAGAGTACTTCCTAATGGGCATATTAACTTCAAGGTTAGCTACATCACTTTATTCATTTTCTCCAAATTTTATTTTTCTAGCTTGCGAAAAAAGATATCGAAAAAAATCGGAAAACAAGTTTTCTCGATATTGACAACCGTAAAAAATGAGAAAAAATAAGATCAGAAAGCAAATTATTTCAAAATAAATTTTTGTCTAGTCAGTGCCAGATATCAATAATTCTTTGAACAACATTGAATAAGACTCAAACTACGATTGAAAGTCGGAGTAGATTTATGAAGGCCCTCCCAGCTTCTCATTTTTATGATTTTTCGTCACTTTTTCGGTAAAATACTTTCCGCATTTTTTCGAAATGTACGAAAAAACTTTTAAAAAAAGAGAAAAAGAAAAGCCACAACTGATTTTTAAAAATCTTTTAAAGCATAAATTTCGACAAATTGATCTTTTATCTAAACTTGTGAAGAATATATTACGGTAATTGTGCTGCATTAGTAAAGTTGTATGATATTGTATTATTTTATTAAATAATTGATTAATTAAGGCATATGATCTAATATCATCATCATTATATCCATTATCTGAATGGAAGAAAAGAACTCTTTCATTTCCCCGTCATCCTAATATTCTACAATATTTATTAATTGCACCTCAACATAATGAACGAAGTAAAGATCATTCATTTATTTAATCAATCATATTCATTCATTTGTGTTACAGATCTAATGCTTCGATCATTTCAATATGAAGATCCAGATAATCAATCTGAAAAAGATTTATATCGTAAACTGAAAACAAAATAGATTTGTATGTATACTGTACATATGTACTCATGTTATTTATTCTTCAATGTACAAATTCTTCGTCGTTGTCATAGTATATCATGTATATAATGAATACATTCAATCATTTGGGCATATCAACAACAAATGAGTATAATATAACCAGATGGTTTGAGTAGATGAATGAATGGATGAATCACCAATGTCTATGATGATGATGATGACGTGCAATACTTCCAACCACAGCAGCTCCAGCCACTGCAGCTCCAGCAGCAACAGCACCTGCAGCCATAGCTCCAGCTACGGGATGATGATGATGATGTCCTTCAACAACAACAACTGGAGGAGTATGCACTACAGGGGGAGCTACAACCACAGGGGGAGGGGCTACTACAACTGGCGGAGCAACGATACCACCTCCTATAACGACAGCTGAAATATAATGAATACGGTAGATATAGAAGATATTATTGATTGATTACCTCCATGAGGAAAGTGTTCAAAGACAACTTTATGTACATGAACATCTCCTCTAATATGGAAAGCACTGATGATATGAGGAGATCCTCTATGATGGAAATGAGCTATATGCATTCCATTTACTTGAATCTATATAACAAATGAATTGATATATCAAATGATTATAATATATTTACATCAAAGTGTCCTGGATGATTCTTGATCTTTAAATGGAAATGAGTTCCAATAAAGAAGGGAAGACCAAATCTTTCTTCACAATGCCATCTTAATCATATTATATTATATAGTATATGAGATTGATGATATCATACCTTCCACCATCAAAATGATTGAGTACAATACAATTCTGATGGAATCTAACATCAAGATGAAGTAGAGATCCAGTTGGAGTTAGAAGTTCAATTGTGAAACCACTATAATCATCAAATTGTCATTACTACTACATATTGTCTTATTATTGATTAATTATAACAAACAGAATGACTTTCATTCAAATTAAAAAGATGTAGAGACTAACTTATGAATTGAATGGAATGGAGTACCGGATAGTTCAATCTTAGCTCCATCACACATTCCATGCATTAATGGAACAGTTAGAGGGACCATCTACAATCATCATCATTCATATTAATGAATAGATTGAATG
The DNA here is from genome assembly GCA_943737045.1 of Parapristionchus giblindavisi. Classification (NCBI taxonomy): domain Eukaryota; kingdom Metazoa; phylum Nematoda; class Chromadorea; order Rhabditida; family Diplogasteridae; genus Parapristionchus; species Parapristionchus giblindavisi. Next base: position 2,990 of record CALSFV010000553.1, read on the forward strand.
TATTGAGTAAGTATTAGACTATCTAACTACTTTATCTATATTGATATATACATAACAAATGGAAACATACAGGATGTTCAATAAGCATCATTGTAGAGATGAAATGAAGAAGATAGAAAAGAGGTGAGAAATGATTAAGAAAGGGGTAGAAGTGAAGCTTATACCCACTATTCCATATCAGACCATTAAACAAACATGAATAGATAAGAAATTGAGTCATACATCACGACTATGAAAGACATATGAAGATTAAATGATGAATCAATATCATCCTATGATGATGATCTATTTAACGAGAGCAACTGCTGCAACAGCGAATATTGATGATGCAAAGATAAATGAAAGTTCTCTGAAATTAAATAAATGAATGAATGGATAATGTAAAACGAATAATCAATACCTATAACTAGGGAATTCATCCAATTCAAATTGACATTTATTGTCATTCTTTTGGATCTTTTGAATAGATTCATCGAATAGTCGTTTAGCATCTTTAGCTGATGCTTCTAATATGAATCTAACATCTGGAGGACGACTAAACTTATCGGGTGTTGCATGTAACTACAATAAAATGCAATGAGACAAAGATCAAAGATCAAACTACAAACCAAATCAACAAACTTCTTCTTCATCATTTGTTCTTGAGGTGAATGAAGATATACATTGCCTACATCAAAATGAGGTTGGAATACGATAGTTTTGACCTGAACTATTTCATAATAATGATAAGAATGATGTGTAGATATACTCACCAAACCCTTCTCAAGATATTCTTCACGAAATTCATCCCATTCAATTGGAGGAATCTTATCATTCAACAATCTAACAAGAAAGAATGATTACTGTAATGAGATAATTGTTTGACACCTGAATTCACTTCTTCTCTTATACAATAGAATAGCATGAGTAGACAACCACATAGCCATTAAACATCCTCCTAATACATATGCACGACGAACTTTTCCTTAACTTATATTCATATATATATATATATGAGTGCGCTTGCGAAAGAATCGACCATATCCAGTGGGGGTCCGGCACAGTAAAAAAATCAAAATTTGGGTATCGGGGTTCTCGAGGGTGCTGATGACGATGGACATGTTCATTTTGCACCTAGAGCCACCGTTGAGGCCAGACGACGTCGCGTTGAAATCTCGTTTTTCGACTTGAAAAGTCGTTTCTCTTCACCCGATGGTGCTAAAATTACAAAACTATGCCCATAGGTGCAGAATTTCATGGCGATCACGCCTGTCCAATTCATTTTTTACCCAAAATTTTCATAATTTTTATAAGTGGAATTTCTCCCAACGGCAAAAGTGTGTAATGCAACCTACACACATCGGACCGGACTGGCTTCAGTGTCACATGGAAAAAATTTCAGCCAATTTGTGCCCGCGACTTTCGAGGAAATCAACTTTCAGTGTAGTCATATTGCAGTTGAAATGGAGGCAAGAGGCGAGAGAGTGTGGTGGAGTGAGAGAGCAGAGAGGCAGGTGAGGCGAGCCGCATAGAAAGGAAGGGGGTGTCTCCTCCTCTACCTCCTTTGCTCTCTCACACCACCACACTCTCTCGCCTCTTGCCTCCATTTCAACTGCAATATGAATACACTGAAAGTTGATTTCCTCGAAAGTCGCGGGCACAAATTGGCTGAAATTTTTTCCATGTGATACTGAAGCCAGTCCGGTCCGATCTGTGTAGGTTGCATTACACACTTTTGCCGTTGAGAGAAATTCCACTTATGAAAATTATGAAAATTTTGGGTAAAAAATGAATTGGACAGGCGTGATCGCCATGAAATTCTGCACCTATGAGCATAGTTTTGTAATTTTAGCACCATCGGGTGAAGAGAAACGACTTTTCAAGTCGAAAAACGAGATTTCAACGCGACGTCGTCTGGCCTCAACGGTGGCTCTAGGTGCAAAATGAACATGTCCATCCTCATCAGCACCCTCGAGAACCCCGATACCCAAATTTTGATTTTTTGACTGTGCCGGCACTTAGTCGATTCTCTCGCAAGCGCACTCATATATATATATATATATATATATATATATATATATATATATATATATATATATATATATATATACAGTACAGCAGAATCCCCCAGTGAAAATGGGCGCCCCGGGTGACCCGGGGAGCCCATGAGGCCCCCGATTTTTTACGCTTTGAATGATGTATATCAGCCTTTCAAATTGTTTGCGTTGTTTTACTCCAGCGTCGACGGAATTTATCAAAGAAATTTTGGAATTTTATAAATTACGTAGCCTGAGAAAAAATATTGAAAATTATAATTTTTATTAATTTTTGGCAAATGCCGCGCGAAAATTTTGCATAACTCGCGCGCGCTCGGCAAATTCTATCGCAAAGTGAAATTTTCCCAGCTTTTCTTTTTCTTAGCACAATTCAGTTGACAAGCATTTAAAAATTCTAAACTTTCCTTGATGAAATCAATCAAATCTGGAGTAAAACAACGCAAATAATTTGAAAGGCTGATATTCATCATTCAAAGCCTAAAAAATCGAGGGGCCTCATGGGCTCCCCGGGTCACCCGGGGCGCCCATTTTCACTGGGGGATTCTGCTGTACTGTATATATATATATATATATATATATATATATATTATAAAAAGGCTTCCGCAACAATCCAATCTTTTTATCTCTAACAATAAGAGTTCAGGTACCAAAACTTTACTGTAACAAAAATAGTCAAACTCCAAAACTTACTTTTATCTTCTGCCTTCTGCCTCTCTTCTTCAAGGAATTGTTTCTTTGCATCTGCATCAAATTCAGACGAGAATGATCTCGTATAAGACGATGAAGGTGTAACCAGTGTATTATTAGAGAGTGAAAGTTGTGTGAAACGAAGAAGACTTCGTCCAGAACGATGCACTATAGGAAGATAACGACTAAGCATCTATAACGAGAGAATATGTAATTATGCATTACTTTAAAAGGAAAACGGTAAAATTTTACAATTGGAATACCATAAAATAAATAAAATATTTAAATAATTAAACATTGTGTTGACAGCTGTGTGCCAATGCGATGTTTCAGAAATAACGGAATGAATCGTAAACTGAATTTTCGGAAGATCAAAGATCAACGTCATGAACATAGAAATCTTCCTACATTTATTATTTTAGCTGAACAATAAGGTCGAAGAGTTCTTGATTGAAACTTTTGTGTATATGAAGTAATCAAGATCTCTTAAAAAGAAATACACAAAAATATATGATTGTGATATGCATATCTATGTCGATATCTCTTTGACACCATAATTCTATATAGGAATTCATAGTTTATTGAACATTTCTCTAAATATTTAAATGTGGTTATTGGGTAATCTTCGTTTGATTCATTCAATAACTGAGTATGGATGCTCAGTATGAATATTCATATGTATTCCTATATAGATATGCTGTGATTAAAATATATTTCAAAGTAAAAATTTAAAACAATGCATAATAAAGGAATTGTTGTTCGTATATCGTTGATTGATTAGAAGAGACTAAACGATGGAATGGAAGGGAAGGTAGATCAATGGAGGAAATGATTGAAGAGAAGAAAGATATGATGATTATAGAGTATTAGAGGAATAAATGGATGAAGATATAATATCATCCTCTGTTCAATGGGAATCATTCAATGATGATAATATTGATGATAGATTTGGATTCTTTACATCAACTCCACCATCTAATACTTTGTAAGTTTATATCATCTAATAGATAGATTAAATATCTCAGCTTTCGTAATGATAATCTTCGTGCTGTATTCCATATAGGAGATAGAAGAAGAGAAATAAGAAGAAGAAATGAACCAATTCGATTCTTTAGAGGAAATAATCTATCAAGGTACATACTATTATCATTCATATTATATGTATTCACTTACTCCATTTTAGTCTTCGATCAAATAATAGTCAAGGATATCAATATTTCTATTCAAATAGAGTAAATATTAATTCAATATTTGTTAATGAATTCATTTAATGTGTTCAGTATAATTTGTATAGACCAGGAAGTTTTTCGTATCTTTTACGACGAATAACCAATATCTTCTCATCAATATCACAACCATTTACATGTTTGTTTATCATTATTTATCATTCTATAATGATAATATCATTTGCAGTATTGAATTCCCCTAATGATTCTGTAATAGAAACAGTTCGATATTCTGATGAACTTAATCTCTCAGAGTTATTTTCATCTCAATCATCAATTGTACAACTAAATGTATATCTTCTATCTATTCTATCACTAACTCCACCCACTACTCTTTCTCTTTAATAGTTTCATTCCCTAAATCAATGTACTATTCTCTTCTTTTTACTCTTACAACATATCTTCCTCTATTATTCTTCATACGTTTTTCTATAATTGTTCTCCTCCTCGTCCCCCCCCTCTTTACCTCTCCCTCTCCTTCTCCCTTTACCTCTTCCCTTCCCTCTCCCTCTCCCTCTTCCTCTCCCTCTACCTTTTCTCCTTAGAGATAGAGAAAGGTGATAAGTATGGCCATCTCAATCACATCAATATATCTCTATATAGATAGAAAGGAGGAACTCTTCTTCTTCTTCTTCTTCTTAGTTCTCTTTTATCTTCTTGTATAGTCTCTAAGTTACACTCTTCAACTTGAATCTCTAATAGAGTTGTTTCATCGACAAATCAAATCAAACCTGTCTTCTCTATCCTTTTTTTGTCTTATTGATTGTCTTATTGAGTATTCTTATCTTCTATATCATTTAGGAACATATGAATACTTCCTCATCTAATTTGGATCAAAATGATCAAAATATTATTGATGAATTTCGATCTCAATCAATGATGAAAGTTCAATTGATTATGGTTAAAGATGCATCTTATCGTTGTATTGGAGAAATTGGAAAGAATTCAAGTTGCCAATTTGATGATGTATTTATTCATTCCGTTTAATTGATTCATTCATTTATTTAGATTAATTCAAATCTTCATTTATTTCAAAGACAATTTGTTCATGAAGTGAGAAGATTAGACGATATCGAAAGATGTTTAAGTAATATTTATGCTAATATAGTAATGAATACTATGTATGATGTGTTATAGGATATATAGAGAAACAAATATCAGAAGTGTCACCTCCTATAACATTAGTTCCAATCGATGTATCTCATATTGATATTCCACCACAAAATGAACTTAATCAATTAGAGGTTCAATATATTCATTTGATTATTATTCTCATTCTTTATCATTTAGAGTTCAATCAAAGAATTTGAAAGAAGAATAAGAGAAATGAATTCGAACGAAGAACAAATGAAGAAGAAAGTAAATAATCTAGTGGAGATTGAACAAATGATTGAAAAGGTTGAATTCTATCTAACTGAGGTACTATATATCTATATATTCATACCATATCTATATATGATCTCTCAGCAACATTTGGATGAAAGAGCAATGCAATCAATAGAAGAAGGAGAAGAAGATAGTGATAATATTCCATTAACTGGAGCTATCAACGGAACTCATTTCTCATTTGATATGTCTATTAATAGTAATACTCTTAGTCTTATGTCACAATCAAGTAAGTATTATGAATTGAATCATGTATTCACAATATATTTATAGATGAAGAGATTGAAATGTCTCAAGTGGTTGAGATCCCTCATCTAGGATGGTATGAATGATTGAATGAATGAATAGATATTGTATATATTGATTAAGGTTCTCATCTGGTATTATTGATGTTGATAAGAAAGTTTCATTTGAGAAGATCTTATGGAGGGCATGTCGGAGAACAGCTTTTGTTAGAATTACTGATTTTGATGAAGATTTTATTGATCCTCTTACTGTAAGTATCGATTCATTTGAATATATAAAGATGTAAAGATGTACTGAATGATAAATGAATAAATAGTAATGATATTAATTGAAAGATTCATTTATAGAATGAAGTAACTAGAAAGTGTGTATTCATCGTTTTCTACAAAGGAGATAGTTTAAGGAAGATTGTGAATAATGTATGTGAAGGGTATGATCAATACATGTGAAACTACAGTATTCCAATATTTCGTTCAAGATACGGAGCTCGTCAATATGATTGCCCAAAGACTAGTAGAAGCCGTCAAGACGCACTTAAACGATTGAAGGGACAGATTGCTGATTTGATTACAGTAATCAAAACTACTCAAGAACATAAACATACGGTAATTGATTATTGATTGATTGATCAAACGATAATTCTTTTATCAGACATTATTAGAAGTATCTAAATCACTTCCTCAATGGTTAAAGACTACACATATAATGAAGTCAATCTATCACATTCTCAATAAGTATACTTCATTCTATGATCATATCAATTTTGTTCTATTCTTTAGATGTTCAGTTGATACTAATGGATTTGTTGCAGCTGAATTTTGGATTGCACAGAATGAAATCGATAATGTTAAGTAAGATTACCATTTATAATACATATTAATAAGTGATCGATAATATACAGAATAGCAATCAAGAGATCTGAGACTAAATCTGGTAATGATATTGAACCTGTACTTAATGTAATGGAGACCACTGTAAGTATTGTTATTGATCTTTGATCTTTGATCTTTGATCTTTATCCTTTAATTTAGACTATTCCTCCTACATGCAATAAGACAAATAAATTTACTCAAGTATTCCAAGATATAGTTGATTCATATGGTGTAGCTAACTATAGAGAAATCAATCCAGGTATATTATATATGATGATGTATGTACCATAATGTATTGTATTCATGTTTAGCTCCATTCACTATAATCACTTTCCCTTTCCTTTTTGCTGTGATGTTTGGTGATTTTGCCCATGGAATCATTCTTCTTCTATCTGCTTTTATACTTATATTCAAAGAGAAATCAATCATTAAGAAACATATACGAGACGAGGTTACAATTCATTCATTCTTGTATATGAATGGATGAATACTTTAGATTTTCAATACTTTCTTCAATGGTCGATATATCATTCTTCTTATGGGTATATTTAGTATCTATACTGGATTCATATATAATGATGGATTTGGAAAGGCTGTTAATATATTTGGAAGTAGATGGAAAGATACAAATACGTAAGATAATCACTAATATTATATCATTTTAACAATATCTTTGATGTATTTTATTTAGTGAGGCTAATTATACTAAATGGAATCGATTGATGAACACAAAAAAGGATAAACAATATAGTGTAACTCTTGATCCAAAGAATGCTTTTATGACTGAGGTTCATTGAATCATTCAAACAATGAATAGAGTATTGAATAGAATGAATTATAGGATGGACCATATCCATTTGGATTAGATCCTATATGGAATGTAGCTGATAATCGATTATCATTTATAAATTCAATGAAGATGAAGACTTCTGTCATATTGGGAATTGGTCATATGACATTTGGAATATTCTTATCTTTCAATAATTTCAAGTGAGAAATAATTAGGAAAAAATGATGATTTAATGTTTATAGATTCTTCAATTCAACAATTGATACTTTGACTAATTTCATTCCTCAAATCATATTTCTTTCTTGTATCTTTATCTATTTATGCATTCAAATAATAATAAAATGGATATTCTTCTCGGTAGAATCAGGAGAACTTTTAGGATATCAATATCCAGGTATTGAACATCATTTTATGATTATTGAATTATTGATTAAGGATCAAATTGTGCTCCTTCGCTATTGATTGGTTTAATCAATATGTTTATGATGAAAGGTCGTAGAGAAGGATATATAGACAAAGATGGTCTTTCATATCCTAATTGTTATCTATCATATTGGTATCCATATCAGGTTGGAATACATGATGTATTTGATATATTGATTGTTTAAGGAGGTAATAGAAAAGTGTCTCCTAATAACAGCTCTATTATGTGTTCCTATAATGTTATTTGGTAAACCAATCTATATTGCATTGAATCAAAAGAATAAGAAGACAAAGATGAACGGAGTGTCACAAGTATATCTATACTTATCTATATCTGTTCATTGTATATTATTATAGGAAGAACAATCACTTGTAACAGATCATGAATCTAATCATGAACATAATGAATTCACTGATGTTATAGTTCATCAAGTACTTATTATACCATTATATTATTGTATATTATAAGAACCAATTAAGGCAATACATACAATAGAGTTTGTCCTTGGATGTATATCTCATACAGCTTCATATCTTCGACTATGGGCATTATCATTAGCTCATGCTCGTATGTCTTTTCTACTCCATATCTATAATATATATCTATATTATAGAGCTATCAGAAGTACTATGGCATATGATCTTAGTCAATTTACTCAATCTCATTCATCATCCAACTTCATCATATATTAATATGGTCCTAAGTGGTATAATAACATATATTGGATTCTTCATCTTTGGTTGTTTGACCATTACAATTCTTGTTCTAATGGAAGGATTATCATCATTCCTTCATGCACTTAGATTACATTGGTTTGTATATACTCAATACTCTTTAATCTAATCTTATCAGGGTTGAATTTCAATCAAAGTTTTATGAAGGAGAAGGTCATAAGTTCCAACCATTTTCATTACAACAATGTCTTGAGAAAGCTCAACATATGAGTGAAGTTCATGATTATGAAGATGATGAATGAATGAATGAATACATTCATCTTATCTGTAAATATAAACTATGATCTCTTAGACAATGATTCCTTCTTAATTCTTTCTTCTTTCATTCATTTTCTTTGTCATTTCTTAAATGAATCATGACTATTTATCTAGTCAATCCTTTTAATCATTCATAATAGTTTAGTTTTATCATCCATTTATCACAAAGTAATATCTAATGGCTATAATTTTTGTTTTTCTAACATTTCATTAGCAACTTAATAATTAATAAATAGTTTATTTTACACAAATGAGCATAAGTTATATGTACATAATGATATGTAAAGGAATGTTGGAAAACCGGTATTAGATATGATAATACAATATAGATAGTAAATAATTATATTTTGGGTGGAATAGTTTTAGCGATATAATTAGAAACATCTTGAACTTCTTCAACTTCATTGATTTTCTCAACAATTCGAACTGAGAATGTAACCTAAGAAATAAGAAATAATACGATTATTTAGAAATGATTGATTGAAGTTACTTTGTATCGAATATCGAAGAAAGCGCATCCATGGAAACAAATATTAAGGAAGACTCCAGAATATTCACATATAGCAAATACATCATAGGCTAAAGAAGAAATATTATATTCATATATAGATTAATGAAATGAATATTATACCCCATGTAATACATTTCTTCCAATAAAGGAAGAATGCTCCCATTAATATAGGAACAGATAGTACATATAGACTAGCAAAGATTATCTTAAGATAATATGAGAGACGACCCTTTATTGAGAATAGATTAAGATTATTCATTCATGCAATCATCCATACATATGGATTGAGATAGTATAGAGAATGAGCATGACAAAAGATATTTGCAGCAAAGAAACCAATTCCACAGAATCCAAATACATAGAAGAAGATAACATGATAACCTATATGAAGTATTGATTAGATAATATAAATGAATAGAAATCATACGAATATTTTCTCTTTCTCCAACAATAGATAGAGCAGCTAAGAAGAATAGTTCAGCTAATCCAAGATATAGATATGTATATCTGGAGACTTCATATAACCATACACGAGGATAATGAATATTACGGAGTCTCTTATATCGAGAAACTTAAATATCATATAAGTAGATGAATAGATTTGTAAAACTAACATCCAGTAGTTAGTTCAACAATTCGTATAGGAACATGAAATAGAAGGAATAATTGCCAGAATGTTCTTTCTACTGGAAGATTTATAATACGAGATAGAGATGGAAGACGAGCTCTCTTAAATATAATCAATATACAGAGACATATAGAATATAGATACTTACTCCACATTGCCAATTGTAATTACTTATCTCATCATTATGAAAGATCAATGCTATAGTGATAGCTGCTAATGAACCAATTAAAGGAGGAATGAATCCTGAGAGGAAAACAGATACAGGATTGAACCTTAATACGGTAGATTGAATATATTGATTGATTGACTCAATTAATTATACCTAGCAACTTCAGTTATCTTCTTTCCATCATGGACATAAGTATCAAATAAACCAAGTTCATTTAATGAAGGAGTAGGTGGAATGGAATTATCTTCTTCTTTTTTACTCATTCAAACACTATAATACATATAAATATTTAATATGATCAATCAATAATTGTATAAAAGGAATGGATTTTGAGATTTAAGGGTAGATTCATATAATATCCAGTTCTCAATCACATTTCACGTATCTTTACAATCAATTGGATATCTTTATCAGACCTTTTCTCTTCACTTCAAACAAAAACCTTATAGAGATCAAAAAGATTGCAGATACTAGATTGATTCAATGAAAAACTATACAAATGTCATAATGAATTAGTTATAGAACTAATCGCATAAGTGTTGTAACAAGTTAAATTCTTAAAGAGGATAAGGTAAAGGCACACGAAGTCCTGCGGGTGATCATTAAAGAGGAAAAGATGAATTAAGATAAACTATTAAAATAATAATATTAATGAAAAGGAGTGATGATAATGATATAAGAAGTTCAGAAAAGATCAAAGGAAAAGACAAGTATTGATTGAATTGAATGATTTAAGAAAAAGAAGACTGAAAGAAATGAAACCAGTCTAAGAGGAGATTGAATGGATGAAGAGTCATTCAAGGATTGAATTATCGAGAACGGAAAAGGAGCGGGAGAGGAAGGGAAAAGGAGAGGGAGAGAAAGGGAAAGGGAGAGGGAGAGGAGGGGAAAGGGAGAGGGAGAGGGAGAGGAGGGGAGAGGGAGAAGGGGAGAGGAAAAGGTAGAGGGAGAAGGGGAGAGGATAGAGGAAAGCGAAAGTGATAACCTTTCCCTAAGGCAAAGTGAGCTTCAATCCAAAAGATAGGAAAAAGAGATGAGAACTTGATTGAATGAAAAGAAGAGATTAAGATGAATGAGAAAGAAGAATAATGAAGTCTTTATTGAGTCTTCAATCAATTGAATATATCATCGAGATCTTAATACTCTATACACTAATGATACATATCCAAGACAATAAACATTTGTGATATATATAGCCATGACAATCATATTTCCAATGATATTTGAAGCATCGAAATGAAGTGATTGAATTACCTTAAAAGTACTTCAATTAATCATTTCAATTGTATCAATTGTTTACATCTTCTCCTTGAGATAAACAAACTCCATAATCAGTGTTTTCTTGAATAGAAGAACAAGAGATATTATTATATCTGCTATGTGTGAATTGATTGATTATAAGAGATTCATATCCATAACGGAACCTAAATGAATCGGTTCATAAATGTATATATCATCTTTTAGAAACCATGAAGTGTATTGAACCCATTTAACAAATGAAGGCATAGCATCCACATTTGTAAATAGTCCACCACTCATTGAAAGTACTGTTAGAAGTGGTCCAGTTATTGATACTGCTACTGCATATGATGGAGCTATCTTTAAGATCAAAGATCAAATATAAAAAAAAACATGCTTATGATAAAATACAGAGCAGATTGCAACTCCAAGAGATCCAGCAGAAACTTCAATAAGAAGACAAATGAGAAGTGTCAATAAGAATCTAGTTACTGAAGGAACCAATCTGAAGATATGATTGAATATAGAGATTGATAGTTGATATTATAAATACATACCCTACTAAGAAATATGCAATACAGACCATAATGGCCCCATCTGCAGTGAAGATCATTAGATATGAAGTTATCTGAAGAGATCAAAGATCAAAGATCAATATGATTAAAGAAAATATGTATGACCTTAGCACAGAAATATGCAGATACTGGATAGAGTCCATCATGATATTCTCTTGATAAAAGAGGAAAGTCACCAGGCATATATCTATATGAAGATTATTCATATTATATTATAGAATGAATGGTCTTACGTTTGAATGGAAAATACTGTAGAGTATGTAAGTTCAGAACAGAAATAGAAGAGAACTCCTTTCAAATTAGAAATACCATCCTAAATGAATAGAAATAATAGAAAGATTATCATTGTTCATACTTGATTCAATTGAGTTTCTCTATACAATAATCCAATAAACAATCCCATGAACATCTTTTGAATAACCTTAGCTCTTACAACTGAACTCTTACGAATGTTATCCTTCGCATATCTTAAATGCAAATTAGTCATAAAGTCGTTATATCATTACAGTATATTACCGTAGTGAAAGCATAGAATATAGAGTAAACCATCCAACTTTATTGATTGTTTCTAATGATCTTTTCTGAGAGAATTCATCTATTTCATCATCCATTCTTTTCTTTAGAGATGATTCATTGAACTGCAACGATATGTTTATCAATATCATAATGATCATTCAAACCTTTTCACAGATCTCTGAACATTTTTTCTTACAATCTTCTTCATATCCAGGTAGAATAGCTAATGTTTTGATATAATGATCAGCTGGATTTGTATGATCAGTCATTCCTAAATAGAAAACATCAATTACTGTATATGATGACCGAATACCATATCCACATTTGGTAAAGAATCCAACTGCTTCTGGAGGAGTTCCAAAGAATGCAGTACGACCTCCAGCTAAGAAAAGAATCTAAAGGAATAATGATATTTGATCTTTTCATTCAATTAATACTAAACTCTATCAAACAATTCAAATATTTCAGATGCAGGTTGATGGATGGTACATACAATAGTCTTTCCTTGATCACCGGATAAGGATTCCATTCTCTTAATAATTCTAGCTATACTATATATGAGCTACCTTTAAGCATATTATGATATAATATACTTTAGTAACAATCATAGCCATATGACTATCTAATCCCGTAGTTGGCTCATCTGCGAATAAGACTGGAGGATCTGCTAAGATCTCTGTTGCAAATGCTAATCTTTTCAATTCTCCTCCTGATATCCCCTATAACTTTGTCATTATATTATTATATATACTTATATGATAACCTTTGCAACTCCAGGAACACCGATTCTTGATCCAAGTGAATTCTCTAGTAACATCTCTGCAGCTACCTTTAAGCATGCAATTTATTCCATCTATAAATACTATTAATACTTTATCAATTCTATCTTTCTTCTCTGCAGAAGTCCATTCACTGGGAAGTCTCATATTAGCTTGCATATAAAGATGTTCAGCCACCTCAATCAATCAATCAATCAATACAATTCAATGAATAATCAATCAATAAATAAGTACAGTTAATGTTCCGACAAATATATCTTCTTGTTGTACATATGCAGATACTTCAGTTACTCCTTTTCCAACAGTTTGTCCATTAACAAGAATTTGTCCTCTTATATCCAATCCTAAATAATTCATTTATATTACAAATATTATGATTATTTGTAAACCTTTAGTATTTCTAGCAAGAAGAGCATTAAGAAGAGTAGTTTTACCAGCTCCACTATAATTTAATTTATCAAATATAAATAGTAATTAATATATTAAACCTTGCTCCCATCAATGCAGTCATCATACCAGGTACGGCTATTCCATTTACATTCTTTATCAATGGTCTACCTGCTTTTGTTGTTACAGTTAGATCCCTGAAACAACACATCTTTACTTTCAAAATTCTATGAATCTATAAATATGATAATTTGCCCATTCGGATAGAAAATAGAGTATGAGAACCTCCATGTAATAGAAACTCCTTCTTCTTCTGATCGATGAAATTGAGGAATTGGAGTTTGATCAAGAAGTGGAATTGGATTGGTTTCACATTTCGCTGTTGATTCAATAGGAGATTCTAAAGGAGTCGGAGCGACCGATCCATGTATGGACATTATGAATGAATGAAATGAATGAATGAATGAATGAATGAATGGATGAATGGAATGATTCATTATATTCAATTCAATCATTCACTCTGATCATTAAATGAATTTCAAATATAATGAACCAATCTGATCAATCAGATAACAGATGTAAAATATTTTACCATTTTGTTTTTTTTGGCTCGTGACCATAATGTACTACTCTGGTATTTCCAAACTAGTAGTTTACTTACGTGACGTCACAGACTAGTAGTTTACTGCTAGTTTACTACAAGTGAAAGGACATGTGACGAACTACATTCACCGATTCTAGTAAACTTATGTTTAACTAGACGTAGACTTGCAAGTCTACGGCTAATGGGAAATATGTATAAGAAAACCACTAGTTTGAAAATACCAGAGTAGGTTTCATACTTTGTAATGTATACATTTGTTTACAATAGATATAGAGCATACTTTATCTTTAATCAATACTTGATCCATCCATACATATCGATCTATCATTAAATTAGTTTAAAATGAAATGAAAGAGAGTGTATTCCTTGAGGTTTATTTGAGTAAATATTGAAGATGAGGACTAACTCATTTCTATTCATTATATCATCATAATATATACAAATAACCAACCAGAAACAAATAACAAATGGTTGAAATTAATGGTTAGATGATGATATATTGAATAGGTTTGAACATAGTAAACACTACAAATCATTACTACTTAATAAATACAAATACAATATGAAAAGTAGATCCAAGGTAGAACATTGTTATGAAGTAATGGTATTACTCTCCTTTTCTCCAATCTTTCCACAGCATCTCAGCTCGTGAATGATATCGTGTGTTTCACGACCTATAAGATCAATCGATTAAAAGATCAAAGATCAAAGAATGAATACATGGATAGATCATACCCGCAGTCTCTGGTAGATAGAAATATAAAAGAAATATAATAACAAAAGCAGGAATGATAAAAATTGGAATGAAGCATATACCTCCTACCATCTATAAAATGATATGATTATAATAAAAACATGAAAATATGATGTAACTTACATCAAATAAAGGAATAGTCATGAAGTTAGTGATAACAACGAGAATTGAATGAGATGCATAACATATACAGAACATAATTGAACGATGAGTTAATGGTACTAATTCAGGTGATAAACACCATGCAACTGGCCCTATTCCAATACTATAATCATATTCATTAGATCATTTGATTAATCAATAATCATACCCATATGCAAGAAGGAAGATGAAAACACATGATGTAGAGAGATTTGAATATTGGAGATGACAAAAGATTGCAAAACCAAATAATGATGAATATGCTATGCACTAAATGATTGAGTTCATCTATGAATACATTAATAGATAACAAACTGAAAATGATAGTAGAAGTTTTCTACGTGGGACTATATCCATAAGTGAAGTTGATATAAGACATGATATGGTTAATAGAACCATTAATAATGTTGATTGAACTTGTGCTCGAGATCTAAATTCATTTAGTTACATTTGATTTATAACAAGACCAAAATACCGATCAATATTAATAGATGTGAAGAAATGAGTACTACTTTGTAGAATAGGATAGAATGGTAAAGTGAGAAATAGAGATGATATTGATAGAAACATGGCACGACGAAGATGAGGTGTTGTGATTAATAACTAAATCAAAATTATAATTAATTCAATATTAATACAATATTGTATCTTTGGAGAGAGAAATGGACAGTTTATAATATTTGTTATCTGCACTAATCTATCTATTATTCGACTATTTTGACTATCTCAATTCAGATTTTCACAAAATGAAAACTTTCCGTTTTACAAGAAACTGAAAACTGCGTGTAAATTCGGGGGGAACTACAGTAATATCTTTTGCGTATGAATAATTGAATGAATGAATGAATTACATGAAGAGATGCATCTCCAGTCTTTGTATCATTAGTATTTGTAACCTCTTGTGATAAAATCTCCAAAGTATTTTCATGATCTCCTTTTCCTTGAAAGAAGGCAAGAGATCTTAATGCCCCTTCTCTGTCATTTCTGAATAATTAATATTATCTCAATACTCAATA
Source organism: Parapristionchus giblindavisi (assembly GCA_943737045.1). Classification (NCBI taxonomy): domain Eukaryota; kingdom Metazoa; phylum Nematoda; class Chromadorea; order Rhabditida; family Diplogasteridae; genus Parapristionchus; species Parapristionchus giblindavisi. The sequence continues at coordinate 18,968 of CALSFV010000553.1, forward strand.
GAATAAATTTGCTTACTTTGTAATCATAAGATATTTAGGTGTCTCTGGCATAATAAATAAGAATAAACATGAGATGATTCCAATTGGAAATGGAATGAATAGAAGAAGAGGTAATGAATGACCTATTCAACAATATCTATTCATTACTGTATTCATCTAAAGACTACCCAATAGAGATTCATGGCCTAAGGGCATTCCAATTAAACACATCACTGCATATCCTGTAGAGAATAGTGAAGAAAGAGTTCCTCTGAGATGGGTTGGAGAACATTCCTTAATTGAATTGAATAGATGAATAAAGGAAATGAAATGATATTACTTGAAGATAAAGGATGAGAGCTGCATCTGATAGTGGAGAGAATAAAGCCATTATTATACGACCTATGAACATTAATTCAGGATATGGTAGTATAGTTGTTGATAATGTTTGAATTGCTGATGCTGATGACATCATTACGATTGATACTATATATGACACTTAATATATTGATTAGTCTTCGATTCATTTACTTTATATATTACTCTTTCTTCCATATTTATCACAAACAAAAGCAGATAGAAGAGCTCCTATGACTTGAGCTGCATACCACACATTGTTCATTGCTGATTTGAATAGAATCAACTATAATCAAATAGATTATAATATGATATGAATGAACATTCTTCATCATATCTTCATCTCATTATCTATTGACCCTTTCTATATCCTAGACATTGTCACATCCATTCATTCATATCTCATTATCTAATCAATTCATTCCATTCATACTTAGATTTATTCAAAATAATTCATCTATTTATAAATATATATATTTTATAAAACATTGAATAAAATGACCTCAGCTTGTTCGAGAGGACTTCCTCTCGATGAATAAGTATCATTAAGATATCTATTAACTAGATGAACTCCTGTATTCAATGAAGTATGTGTAAACGCTGCTGGAAAACTGAAAATATTTACATTGTCTAGCACAAATTCATTGAAATGTCTGACTGTCTTTGATTTTAATATGATCTAATTGAATAGATATAAGTATTATCTTACTTGGTAATAGTAGTTAGTAAACATCCAATTGAGAATAGTCGAATGAATAATGAGTTAGAGCCCATTCAATGGGGAATCTAAAATGATATTGATCATTATATGAAAGGTAAAGAAATATAATATATGAGATATGGTTGAATAGTTATTAAGAAGAGAGTAATAATAGAAGAAGAGGATCATAGATGAAATGAAAGGAAGTGAGGAGTAGATCAAATAATGAATGATCGAAGATGAAGGGTAAAAGAGGGAAGAACCTCCCCTTTTCATCAGTCACTATTATATATGACTAATTAGAGACATCTTCATTCATTCAATATTACGTCATAATAAGGTGTTAGAAGACAATTAGTATTCTTCATCCATAGATCATAATTATATAGTACTCCAGATATGTAGTACAACGGTTATATTGAATCATTCTGTCTACATATATTATAGTCGTTCAAGATTATGGATTGTGTTTTGTAGTTTGATCAATTTGTGTGGATTAACTACTTACTAAGATCAAAAGAATGATAAAAGTTCTTTCACTAAAGTGGTTATATAAATATTTGTTTGTGATTGAATAGTGTAGTGATACATCTACGTATACATTGTTCAGATAAATAATATATATGGGGAAAGGAGTAGAAAGGAATGGATACTCTGTATATTCATTCACTATTCATTTATATCTTCCCACTCATATTCCTATTAGTTCAATTATTCAATACCTTCTCATATTTGAACGTTATATTCCCAAGTGTTAATCTATATTGTTAGTCACTATTTCCTTCTATATTTCATTGCAGAAGAAAAGATATGTCATAGTCTACGTTTGAAAAGACAAATGAAGGATATCATAGTCCATTTGAGAACCGTCAAAATTTATTTCTCGATTAAAATTCGGTAAGTGTTTCGGGAAAAATGTATTGTAAATGAGTAGTTTTGAAAATCATTTCTCATATTTTTAGAAAGGAAAAGCAAAAGATGATTCAGATATCTTATCTTTTGATCATGCCAGGAAATAGCATTTTCCCGGAAAAAAATTCCCGCACACCTATCTATTTTCTTAATGATTCTCCTTATTTATATAACTACTCTTTTTCATATTTCAATAAGTCTACATATACCTTCGAGGATGGAGATACTTCATATCTCATTCTCAATTACTTACTCTATGAAAACATTGTCTATTCATTCTCAATATGTCCTTGTTCTGTTTATTCTTCATTCACTTTCATTCTAAATATCACGTTTTATTGAAATGATAGGCAAGGTGAGCATACTCTTTCATTCTTACAAATAAAGAGAAAAGAAAGAATGGGGAATCCCCTCTCCCCACATGACAATCACCAACTAGTCTATCAATCATTCATATTAAATTGAATAATAATGTACTACCCACTTGGAACACGTTACCCGATGTCCCAGTCTTCCCCCATCCATTTATTTCCTAGCAGTGGTTCTTAAATATCCCATGATCTTTCATCGGAAAAATATCCATCCATCCATCATATTATCTATATCCATACATTTTCTTACTTGTTAGTAAATTTTTACTGGTAACAGTAAATAATATACTTTGAAAGTACAGTAAATATTCACAGAAAATGAATAAAATGAACTTAATGAGTTTAACTTAGATCATATTCAAACTTTATTATTATCCATTACAACATTATTAATGTAATTGTATTGTACCCATGATCAGTTTGGGTATAAATGTATGTATTCTATCTCGTTCTCTACAGTACAACTCCTTCAAGTTGTTAACACGTGCTCCATCGCCTCCCCTGGTGGGCGCATTTGGACGCATCATTTATTTGCTCTTCGTATGAATATTTTCCGATTCTCAAAGTGTTAATCATGAGTTTCCGTTTTAAAAAGTTCTTTTAATGACCAAATAAAACAAAATATTTGTATTCTGCTGTTTTAGTTGAAAAAAGAGTTAACATGAAGATATAAAAAAATGAATCGATGCATTCATTATTTATCCATTGAATAGTAAATATAAAGTTCTTTGTAGATATAGTTCAATAGTACTTGTATAGATATTCAACCTATTTATTATGATAATAACTGCTTGTCATTCCCTATCATTATTAATCTTCTTTTATTCATTCACTCCTTCATTCTATTCCATATGACGTATATAGGGTCATTTCATTCATGATAAGTAGGTTTCTTCTCTTTTTCGTTTCCATTGTTAGGGCGGAGTTAAGAGGATCTCTTAAACCTCCTCCCTCCTACTCATATTCATACTATTTCTTCTTCTCTTTTCTTGTCTAAGTAGAAGACCTTAAAAGTGAGGATACATATTGTTCATATACTTATTCTTCTTCTTCTTTTTCTTTCTTTTCTCATGTTATTCTAATAATAAAGAAGGAACAATATGACCACTGTCATTGATATCTGTGAGAGAAGATGAATGAGTGTACATATATTTTTTTACTTTTTATACCATATATTTAATTATATTTTGCATTTCAAAGTTTTAATGACCGTTTTATTCGCCTCCTCAATTCGATTCATTCATTCTATTGTCTTCTTTTATTATATATCGTCTTCACAATAATTCTGTTTTTATAGATTTGAATGAAGGAGTGTTTATTTAATTCTATTCAATTATTTATCTTCTTCAATCTCATTTCATTTATATCTTCAACTACTTTATCACCACAAGAACTTCATTTAAGTGTTGCAGAAAGAGTTGAAAAGGTTCCATTTCAAATACATTTTTTTAAATATCCTTTTAAATAGTGCTATTTCGAGAGAGAAAATGACTGCGATATTGAAAATAAAATAATAGTAATTGCGGAATGTATAGATATATATATTTTTATTTATTTATTATTATATATATATATATATATATTTTTTTTATTTATTTATTATATATATATATATATATATATATATATATATATTTAATATTCCCAATGAAATATAATAAATATTTTTTATACATATTATTCAATATTTCAATAAAAAAAGAATATTTGCAGGCATGTGGCGTACATCCTCTACAATCTGTATTAACTAAATTATCGGCTAAACGTAAGTTTATTTAGTCTTTCATATATAATTCGACTTCATATCATTTCCATCTCTAGACTCTCTCTTCTTTCTTCAATATCTCATCTTCATTCTTTTCTTTCTTCATGACGTTTCATATACTTCTTCTACTAACATCCTCATTCTCTCTATATTACTCTTTCTTCTATAAAGACATCGACATAGACATTCTACCTATACTACTAGTAGATATGAGAAAGAGAAGAGATGACAATATAGTCAGACATATCCATTTATATCATAATTATAGAGCCCGAAGCAAGCGATGAAGATCTAATCAAAGTATTGACATTTTTGAAGACAAAAGCACCTCGTATTTGGAAGAATTATGAAGAAGCTTTAGTGGTTTATAATACTTGTAAACTAATGGCGACCTCAGGTTCATTAGGATGACTGAGCTCATGCAACATTTATATTGTATCATTCATTCCAATCTCTAAACTGACCATTCCATATAAGATTATCATATTGTCTTCATCTTTTCATATTATAAGTATTATGTGTCCAAACTACTAATATATCTATTCATTCTGTGATCTCGTATATTCATATTATATTATTTTATCTAATCAATACGGTTGAATATCAATAACTTCTTCTCTTTCTCTTCTTCTTCCTTTCTTCTCCAAATACCAATAATGATGCCAAAGAATGAAAGTAAACAACCAATTGAAGATAAATCCCGAGAAATATCCAATGAAACGAATTGCTAATTCTGTATTTACAACTCCTTAAGAATTATTTAAATTATTGATTGATTAGTATTTATCCTTTTAGTGGATTTCTTTATCTTATTCTTTATTGATTGGTAAATGATTCCAAGTTATTGTATTCTATTTCACTTTGTCTTTTCATACCAAGAACAAAAGATGGAATAGGAGTGGGAATGGACCATAGTAACAGAATATTATATGAAGAGTATGTCATCTAATCAATAAATGATTGATTTACCTGATAGAGCATCAAGTAATTTAGGAGCTGTTGCCATTGTAAGAACTGATAAGCCTAATGAATATGATGATTGCATTAATAATGCTGAAGAGGAATAGAATAATGGAAGTAATGAATGAATATAGATACCAGGCCATAGAAGCCATAATGGATGATGTAGTATAAGTAGATTAAGAAGTGCAAGAGATAAGGCACAAACATGCTGAATACACCACAGACTCCTCATATATCCTCCATCTACAATTTCGTAATCATTCATCCGAAAAACCTTTCTGTGGATAATTAAATATAAATATGTTTAAAATACCTAAATAGTTAGCCACACATTCCTCAGTCCCAAGAACACGCCTCATTAAGCCAAAATCAAATATAATTATATCGTATGCCAGATATATTGACTGAAAATAGTGATTAAATATTGATTATTCAGTGTGATCGTGATGTATTTGTTACTTTCCATGGTGCAGTAGATTCATCTATATTAGATCGACATAAGAATATATGTTTATATAAATATAAGGAGAGTATATGCTACAATGAATATTTATGTATATTTCTTTTCTTTAATGTTATCGAATTGATCATTGTCTATTTATACAAAAAATACTATGATATACATATATGATATATCAAAGTGTGATATATGTTTCTTATTAGGTTGATTGGTAAGTTAGTGGAAGCATAGTTAATGCAGACAATGACTTGACTACTTTCCCAATATAATGACGTCAATACTATAGGATGATATGGACTCCAAGACTGTCTTCAAATGGTTTTTGAGCAATAAACACCTCACGTTCTCAATAATAATATTCGTGAATAAGTGTGTACGTGAAAGTTATGAATCAACGGAGTAATTAATGATATATCGAATACAAATAAGTTACAGAAGTATTTAATTTACATTGGACAATATTTAAAGCTTAAAGATGGAGGGTCGCGAATGTATATTCAAATACATAGCATATCCATTAGTAAAAGTGCACACTAGTAAGCGTAACGTCGCGGGTTCGAAACCTATTTCTGAACTTTCCTATTTTCAAAATTTCGCGCCTTTGCCTGTACATCAAGCATGGATTCATTCATGATTCTTGCGTTGAATAGGCTGAATTAGCATAAAATATTTTATGTATGGTATGTAGAATAACTTTTGCTATATTTCTGTCTTTACAGTTTGTTCACGAAAATATTGCTCGGACTCCACCTATAATAATATACCTGAAACAAAGAAGCAGAAGCAACAGTTAATTGAATGAATGAACCAACAATAGACAAAGGACGATTAGGTAATTTGAGTGCACAGAGTTGAGTAGTAGACTCATCTATCCATATACACCATGCAATTCTCATTCTTAACTATTGTAGAAATACTTCGAATTCACTTCGATTCACTCTACTTTTCTATTCATTGTCACTTCTAATTATGATTTCATTCTAACTACTTTCTATTCTATTCACGAAGGGGACAAGATAGTACATATATGTAATGAATGAAAAATATGATCTTTCTATCTCATCTAAACTATTCTAATCAACTCATTTATATGAAAGACCAGGGATGGGGGTGGAATAAGAGGAATACATTAAATTTAGAATGAATTAGTCAGACATACAGACGATTCCTCCTTTGAATCCAAGAATGAACTAGAAACTGAATCCTATAAAATTACATAGAGGTAGCAATAGTATTGCTCAATAAATATAGTAAAGTAAATATCAAGAGTTAAATACAAAAAGCCGAATCAATGTGCATACAAATTAAGAAATAAAATAATCAATTTATTCTTTTAATTTAACAGGGTATCCTGGAACGATAAATAATGTTAATGTATACTGTAAGCAAGGACAATTTAACAATCAATTGAATATGCATCATTTCGCTTTTGATGCGATGAATTGAAATGATTTTTTTCTTTAATTTTCTTTGTTTTATTTATTCTGTGCTCGTTCTCACAAACAATGCTTATTTGTCTGTATATTCTTTAATTCACACTGATATTATTTGTTTTAAATCCACTTTAAATTTTTATTTTTCCATTTAAAATTTACTTACGAAGCTCTGTTTTTTTTAAAAAAAAGTTTTAAAGTTTAAAAAAATTTTTTTAATCGGCATTTTCATGTTTTGCTCCCTCCGTGAGTTGTCTTATCTTGGTTTAATTTCATTTAATATCTAGAAAAAGTAATAATGATTGTGTAATTACTTATTCTATTTTAATGTTTAGGTGTTTTAATTTGAAATTATAATTTTTTTTAAATTACGCATATGTATATATTTTATGTGTCTCACCGAGCGCGCCAACTTCAGTACCGTATTTTTGCCTTGCATGATATCACACTTTCAAGAGGAATTTAAGCGTTCTGTAGCATTGTTTCCCTCTTCAAGTTCGCTCACATGTATTTGTTACCTCTTGATGCTTCATCTATTTTGATTCTATTGGCAATTTCTTTATCAGAAAATCGATTAATTCATTTCCGTATGTTGAAATACTCTTTCATATGTCGTGTTTTTACTCTATTTCGATTTGATGTCAATTTGTACAAACTATTTAACATAATTTTAGTTGTTAAACTCGGTGGATAGATATTGTATTGGTATGCTGAACTAGAATGCAGTCATTGGATGATATACGATCAATTGAATTGAAATTGTCTCATGTTAGACTCTTAACACAAGTTCCTATCAAAGAAGAACCTTCAACCAGAAATGTTGATATGAAAGAACATAGTGAAGCATACTTCAAGGTTTATTTATTTATTCCTATTCAAATAATATTAAATATTATTTAGAACTTTCGTTGCACTGGAGTTAAAATATATCCATGTGGAGTGAGAACAAATGTTAGTCACTATAAGAACATAATACAATCTAATCGAATTCTACCACGTTCTTATATTTCATATCAACAGAAGAATTCAAATGAATTGGGACAAAGTATCGAATATGATTTGGACGATGAGGTTTGTATATCCAATTCACAGCCTTCCCCTATTCTTCATATGTAAAACATTATCCTTAATAATTGCAGGATGAATACTTCTTGGAATATGAGAATAAAATGAGAGAGAAAGAGAAGAGGAAGAAACTAAGTGGAGATGTATTGGAAATGATTATCGATCGATTAGAAAAGGAAACATATTTCAAGGTTATTGATTAATTTAATTAATATTTGATTGGATATAATTATTAGACTGGACATGGTTGTGATAAACCTGATAATGATGATAATGGAGATGATGTATGTCATATTTGTGAAGATGGTGATGTATCCAATGTTAATCAAATTATATATTGTGATATGTGTAATGTTGCTGTTCATCAGGTATATTCATTCATTCATTATTGATCGATTGATTGACTATTGATTGATTGAAGGATTGTTATGGGGTACCGTATATACCAGAAGGTCAATGGTTATGTCGAAGATGTAAACTATCTCCTATGGCACCAATTCAATGTGAACTATGTCCATTAAAAGCGGGAGCATTCAAACCAACAGCTGAAAGGAAATTTGCCCATGTACAATGTGCTATTTGGCTAAATGAGGTACATAGTATAAGTTTTATCAATGAAATATATTTATTCATCTTAGGTACACTTTGGTAATACGGCATTCCTTGAACCAATTGAAGGAGTTGAAGTATCATTAAGGAAAAGATCTAAATTAAGATGTCTTGTTTGTAAGGTACGGTACAGATCATTGGGTATACGGTAAATATGATTGGGTATACAGTAGATGTGAATGAGTATTCGGTAACTGTAAAAAAAGTACAGTGTTTACAGTAGATATAGCATTAGTATACTGTGGTTATACGGTAGATGCTGAATTAATTGATTGATTACAGAAGAAGGAAGGAGCATGTCTACAGTGTTCAAAAGGAAGTTGTACTCGTGCCTTTCATGTCACTTGTGCTCAACAAGCAAAGTTACAAATGACAGCGAAAGCAATAACTGATCCCGATAATCCTGACCAAATAGATGTGAAGGTATTCATATCATCTATGTATCCATTATATCATTCATATATATTATATATCATAATAATATTGTTGAATTTCCTTAGAATATTTGGGTTGGGGTGTATTTGTGTACAAATAGTTAATACTTCGAAGAAACGAAATCGCTACAAAATAACCTGACTCGTTATTCGCACGTTTAAATTTTTTTTAAAGAGCCATGGTGCTTTGATTATAATGAATTCGATAAACAAATGAATAAAATATAATTACCTCTTTTTGATAATATAAATATGATATAATTACAGAGATTTGTATATTGTCATGTCCATGGAGCAACTGCTGTGGGAGAAAATGAATTTGCATCCAATAAGAAAAGAGCTAATGATGAGATTATGTAAGCTTTAATTTATGTACTCAATAGATAAGATTACGGTAGACTATTGAATAATTGATGTCATGAATATTAATATATTTTATTTATTATATTATATGTGTTGAGAGTGGGTGATATTGATACATTAATATGATGATATATTTGTGATCTATATTGTAGACGTGCTCGAATCCGAATGAATTCCTTAGATGGAAATGGACCGTCATTATCTGTATTACCATGTTTGGATGAAGAGGTATCTCCATTACGGTATAAAGATTATCATTTTATTGATTATAGGCAAAGAAACGAATAATGAAAAGTGTGGGAGAGATTAATATAGATTCAATAATATCATATTGGTACTATAAAAGAAAGAATCGAAGTGGATTACCTCTAATTCGACGATTACAGGTGATTAATATATTGATAGTCAATAGTATATATAATAATATTAATGAATTAAGATGAAGAAAGCATCATCACGTATTGATGTAGCTACACCTGAAGTAGAGATCCAAATGAAAGGTAGAGCAGCTGCTGAGAAGACTAGATTATTGATTGATCAAGTACAACAAAGAGAAAGAAACAAATTGAAACATGTATGTATCAGTCGTTTATCTAATCTTATATTCAATTTAATTGATTGTTTAAGTTGGAAATGTCCCATGAACTATTGAAAGAAATGAGAAAGATGGTTGAAGACGATTCATGTTCTATGAATAAAATACTCAAACGATTCATTCAATCATTATATATCATCGATCATGGAGCAGTATGTTTATTATCTATATATGATTTATGGATGGATTGATTGTATTAAGATCTTCCATAATCCTCCTCATGGACTTCCTCATTATACTGAAATCATCAAAGATCCTATTGATTTCTCTACAATGAAGAATAAAGCAACAAAAGGAGAATATAAAGGAATCAATGATATGATGAAAGATATTCAATTATTGTTTATGAACTTTGCCAAATACAATGCGGTTGGTATCGTACTGTAATTAACCAATTAATCAATAATATTAAGAGAAACAAACAAATGTTAATATATGGTGATAGAGTGCAACATGAAATATATAATGAATATAGGAAATTGAGGAATGAAGTGAAGATGTTAGATGTAAGTGTTATTGATTGAATAGATGATATATTGATATTGATTGTATATTATAGGATACATTATTGAATGTATGTCAAATGTTATATTATGATGAGAAAGAAGAAACGAAATTGAATGATGAAGAATATGAAGAAATTGATATAGGAATTCATTCTAAAAAGAAAATGAAGAAGAAGAAGAAGAAGAATGAAACTATGATTAGAGATGAAAGGATTGAAGATGAACTAAATAATATGTATGTTCAATATACTTTTATATCATAGAAAATAGATATTATAAATGTATGAGATAAGTATAGTAGGGAATGAATGAATGATAGATTAGATGTGATAAGAGTAATGGTTGAGATATAGTTATTGTATATAATCACAGTTAATGTGAAGATATGATGCTTATTGTTAGAAGTGTAAATATAATGAAAGAGATGTTTTGATTAAAGGCATGGATCGATGAAGAGAAAGAGGAAAGTTGAAGATATGGAAAGAATGAATGATAGTGATGATATTTGTGATAGTGAACCTTCAACTTCTACATTCACTCAACAATCACATATTCATAGAAAATCTAGAATAGAAGATAAGAAAGAAACACCTAGAAATGGTTTGTGATCTTTAATCTTTGATCTATTTCTTATTATTCTTCATTTAGGCAATCCGTTCCTGTCAAATTTATCTAATTCTAGTCGTCGATTACAATTGAATAATAAATGGAGTCGATTAGATATTAATCCTTCATCTCCAATTACTCGAAGGTATCATTTCATTCATTCCATATATTCATTTATTCATTTAAGAACGTCATTACATCAATCTCAATCACCTCAATCTACATTCAATTCATATAGGAATGCATCATGTATATTATCACCTCAAGTATATTCATTCATTATCCACCATCTATCTATTCATTCATTCATTCATTCATATTAAGATGACATTGAATTCATGTGAATCATCAATGGATACAGATATAGATAGTCCTCATATTGATGATTCTTCATTTATTGATCAAATAACAAATGATCCAACTATTCTCAATCATGGTGATCTTGTCAAGGTATCATTCAATCTATTCATTCATTCAATCTCTTCATTCTAGGTTGATGATGGTAATCGTAAATTAGTTGGTAAGATCCATGCTACACCAGCAGCTCGATATGAAGATATAGATGAAGAAACAATTAGATCTCTTAATAATACTCATTCTGTTCTTGTTACTACTTTCACTAATAATGCAACGTAAGTTGATAGATTCAATCGATATATTGTATATATTCATTATTACAGTAAACCATATGATCTGAGATATGTCTCTATTCTTGACATTAATAAGGATAATAATCTAGAAGGCTTCGAAGAAGCAACTAGACATCAAAAGTAATCTATTTTAATATTAATGATTCATTTATTGATTGAATAATATGATTGATTCCAGAATGGCTCTTCGATCTAAATGAAATTGTTCATATTCTTGCCTATTTGTATGAATAGATAGTTTCATCAATTTTTATATACATTGATTGTCATTATTATGATATACAATCAGTATTGATTGTATCATTGATTCCTCTATTTATCGATACTGTATCTACTATTTACTCGTGCATTCCATTATTAATCACATTTAAGTTATTCGTCTCAGTTTTATCATTCATTCATTTTATCTGTATATGTCTATGTCTCATATTCCCGGTTGATCTACCATTAATCCATTTAATTACCGTACTCCTCATCTACTTCATTTCGTGTCAATACAGTAATCTTCCCTAAACGTCGTACTATATTTGATTGAATAATCAATAATATTAACTTTATGAAGTTATACTAGGCCTTATAGTGTAGTGTTCATTACTCGATATCTTTTTATGACCCCAACCCACACCAAATATGTAATGTAATCGACAATTGATTCATCTTGTACTTTTAATATCATAAGATTGCTTTATATGGCGAAGATTGAATGTAAGTAGTCCCTAATATGACTATACCCTCTAGTTATTAAAAAGAGCTTTAATAATATCATACCATTATAGATGGTTCTTACCATATAAAGAGTTTATACTATATACTGTATGAATATTATTGAATGATACCCGATTGAATACACTTTGGTAATGGAATAGATGATATTTCTATTCTTTATGGGGAATAGTATTAGGGGCAGATATAATAGCACTCTTTCGTGATACTGTAGATGTCTTTCTAGATGATGATTGAAATGAATAAACAGATGATTTTGATGATGGAGCAGCCCATATTTGTTTCTCAGCTGATCCATATAATGAGAAGAATAGAAGAGGAAGAGCAGCTACTATTCCAGCTACTCTGAATACTAATGCCCATTCATCTGATGATCCTGTAAAGATATAATAGAGTAATAGATAAAGAATAGACTAATGAAACCATGTTGAACTATCATCTTGGTTAAGATCTTATTCGCTATACCAAACCAAGCAACCATGAAGAATGACCTGAATCGAATAAGAATAGATATGAATGAATAGATGGAATAGATACCATCCAGTGATAACTCCTGAGAATGGAGGAGCTAATTGAACTAAAGATGTTTGTACTCCAGGTGTATGCATTCCTAATACAAATATTAATCAGGGCTGTGCGAAAAAATAATTTAAAATTTTTTTCGAAGAATGAAAATTTTTCGAATATATTTTTGAAAAATTCGAAAAAAAATTAAACAATGTTTTCTCTTTCGAAAACATCAATGCGCTAAATTTTACTATCGATAAAATGAAAACAAAAGAATTGCAACGGTGTGTTTCTTGATTGAAACTACTTATACGATAACATATACAGTGTAGCCTAAAAGTCATGGAACGCTTTTTCATTTTTTTATAACTTTTGATCCAGTACAGCAATCAAGCTTATCTTTTCAGTCAATGTAGAGAATTTATCAGGGAATATTACCATGATGTGTTGGCATAATTATATTATTTCACTGATGCGTAGTGATGACGCTATCGAAATACACTTTTTTTTGAAAATTTACATTTCTCCAGTGAAAGGTACTGTTCTTCTGAAACATTGTGAGAGTGGAGAACCCCACTAGGACTGCACAGTCACACAATCCGGAATGGCTCCGATTCCGATTTCAAGCTGTATCAGTGTCGGAACTTTGACCCGCAAAAATTTATAACTCAGCTTCTAGATGTGCTAACAACCCGTTCTAAGTGGTGAAATGATGCTAGTGGCGAGTAATGTTTATCCCCCGATTATGATAGTCATAGCTCGTCATTTGCCCTCAGGGCATAAAATATTTTTTTTGAGGAGGACCGATTTTGAGACCCTACAGTTCAGAGGGCGGGTCTTCTAAAATTATGGTTCCTGCGCAAGCAGCTTTAAATATATCCTATATCAATTTTCCTTATTTTGGTTTAGTTTCGATTCCTTTCAGACCCGCAGCAAACGTTATGCTGAGGTCTACTCTGTGCGCGCTTTTGCGCTTTCTCTCTTACTGCTCTCGCCCCTTGGCCTCTATTGATGAAATCTCTTAGTTTCAAAGTACCAATGCATGTTAGAGATGTTCACAAAAGTTTTTACACTATTGCTAAACTTTGATCTTTGATCTTTGTATTTTGATCTTTACTCGCTTCAACCGAGTAGACCTCAGCATAACGTTTGCTGCGGGTCTGAAAGGAATCGGAACTAAACCAAAATAAGGGAAATTAATATATGATATATTACAAAGCTGCTTGGGCAGGAACCATAATTTTAGAAGACCCGCCCTCTGAACGGTAGGGTCTCAAATTCGGTCCTCCCCAAAAAAAATTATTTTATGCCCTGAGGGCAAATGACGAGCTATGACTATCATAATCTGGGGATAAACATTACTCGCCACCAGCATCATTTCACCACTTAGAATGGGTTGTTAGCACATCTAGAAGCTGAGTTATAAATTTTTGGGGGTCAAAGTTGCGACACTGCTACAGCTTGAAATCGGAATCGGAGCCATTCCGGATTGTGTGACTGTGCAGTCCTAGTGGGGATCTCCACTCTCACAATGTTTCAGAACAGTACCTTTCACTGAAGAAATGTAAATTTTCAAAAAAGTGTATTTCGATAGCGTCATCACTACGCATCAGTGAAATAATATAATTATGCCAGCACATCATGGTAATATTCCCTGATAAATTCTCAACATTGACTGAAAAGATCAGCTTGATTGCTGTTCTGGATCAAAAGTTATTAAAAAATGAAAAAGCGTCCCATGACTTTTAGGCTACACTGTATATATATATATATATATATATATATATATATATATATATATATATATATATATATATATATATATATATATATATATATATATATATATATATATATATACAGTTCATGTCATACTCCCGTTGTTATGATTCGTCGTCGTACTATTGTGTAGTGATCCTAGAACCCTTGTGTACTTACTCAGCGATAATTATTTCCTCGGCAGTATTTTTCTGAGACCTGATTTTAACAGTGTATGAACAATATTTACTGAGGAGTAGGATCCGCTATGGGATACGTTCGAGCTAATTCATTCTTTTGAGAAAATCGAAATTTCCGACACCACTGAATTTGTGGAAAAATGGCATAACTTTGTGTTTAGTGAACTTGTAGGCTCCAAACGTGACAGAGGTAATAGCCCAAGTGTGACACGAAACCTGGCCGAGTATGAGCGCGATCGGTTGAATTTTGAGAAATTTCGAAAATTAATTTTTCTCATTTTTCGAGGTACAGGAAGTACCTGGTCGGATTAATTTCGATTCAGTTCAACAACCAGATGTCTTCTATATATAGTAGACGATAGTTTACTAGTGTTTCACGCAATATCGAGTTCTTTGAGTGAAGTTATAATAGGAGAAAGAGGTCGAAAATTGTTAGGGCACGATTTTTAAAAGACAACAAAAATAAATAAAATGAGTTTTTGTGGGACTAAAAGAGCATCGATAGTCATTATATTATAGAGATAATCTTCAGTCTTCATGATAATTGTCATGGCAAGGTTTCAGCCTAATCGGACAAATTAGGAGCATTTCGGAAAAAAATCGTGAAAAAAATTCTAACAATTTTCGACCTCCTTTCTAAATTTGTAACTTCACTCGAAGAACTCGAAATTTCATGAAACACTGGTAAAATGTCTTCTACTATATATTGAAGACATCTGGCTGATGAACTGTATCGAAATTAATCCGACCAGGTACTTCCTTTAGCTCGAAAAATGAGAAAAATATATTTTCGAAATTTCTCAAAATTCAACCGATCGCGCTCATACTCGGCCCGGTTTTGTGTCACACTTGGATTATTACCTCTGCCTCTTTTGGAGCCTACAAGTTCACTAAACACAAAGTTATGACATTTTCCCCCAAATTCAGTGGTGTCGGAAATTTCGATTTTCTCAAAAGAATGAATTTGCTCGAACGTATCCCATAGTGGATTCTACTCCTCAGTAAATGCTGTTCATACACTGTTAAAAACAAGTCTCATAAAAATTCGGCTGAGGAATTAATTATCGCTGAGTAAGTACACAAGGGTTCCAGGATTATTACACAATAGTACGACGACGAATCAAAACAACGGGAGTAGGACATGATGCCCACTAGTACTATAGTATCCTGCCAAAAGATGAATCCGATTGCTCATTTGAGTCAAAAGTTATGACATTGCAAAGTTTCGTCCGAATACTTTTGACCGATACTGTATATATATATATATATATATATATATATATATATATATATATATATATATATATATATATATATATATATATATATATATAATCAGTTTTCGATGCTGATTACGAATCCGTTTTTAAACGTTGCCCAATCGAGTTGAGATCCGAGAAAATCGATCTTGAAATTCGACTATTTGATTCGAAAATTCAAAACTTACTTACAACCACTAAATTACAGCAGGAGGTGTTTGGATAATTGATAGATGAGTTTATGAACGCATTAGGATGGTTTATATAGGAAGCCTCACGAATTTCCGAATAAACTAGCGAATTATAATATCGATTTTCTCGAATCTCATCTCGATTGGGCAACGTTTGAAAACGGATTCGTAATCAGCATCGAAAACTGATTCAGGTCAACTATTCCCATGTCATATGACCACCTTAAGTTGGTTGCGTTCCCTTGTTAATTGAAATTGTAATTTTTGTTTCCAAATTTTAAATTATTGGTAAAATGTCATTAATCTTAGAAATTTTGTGCTTTTTAATGTCAAAGCATTTTTCGAATTTTTTTCGAAAAATTTTTCGTCGAAATCTTTTTCGAAAATAGCCGAAAAAAACGAAAAATGTACGGATGGATATAGATATTCATATGATATACATACCAGCAAATAACATAGCCAATGATAGAGATGATACAGCTAGATATGCTTCATCTTTATTGAATAAAGGAACTGCTAGAATTGATATTGATAGACCTCCACTTGCTACTCCATTAAACATCTATTATTCATTCATTCATTCATTCATTCATTCATTCATGTATTCATTCATTATTTCATACTTTGCATACGAATGTTTTATCCATCTTTCTCTTCGTTGTAAGATATGAAGATAATGAAGATGATATAGTCTTAGATATGAATAAACATCCAATTGGTAGCGTTGACATTACTCCATTCCCTACAATATCATTCCTCTATTCCTGATCCTTTTCTCTCAAACATTATTTGGATTCTTCCTATTTGTTCTATGAAATTTGAATATATCTCCGCAAATATAGGGGACCAATAATTTGGTCGAAGTGGGGCCAATAATTTGGGGGAGGTATCAGAACGGCAACGACCAAAACGGCAACAATCAAAACGGCAACGGATCTTAAATCTGTTGGGAGATGGCCTATGTCAACAAAAGTTGTATCATTGTAATCAGTGGGAGTGTACGGCATTGTGCTACCGTAACCGTCGGGAATCGCGAACTGATTATTTTCATTCGACCATGACCCGGGGTTCATGGTTGAAAATGGCCGAAGTCGAAAAATTCATGATCAGTTCGCGATTCCCGACGGTTACGGTAGCACAATACCGTACATCCCCACTGATAACAATGATACAACTTTTGATGCCATATATGTTGCATAAATTTGATGCATCTTTGGAGAGCTTTCGGCCTGAAAATGAAGACGAACTATCTCGCTGAGTGGTCTCCAGGTGAGCAAGCAAAACACACGGCGGCTCAATGATAGTAACTAAGGAGCTCCCGCAACTGAGGGATCCTCCCAGCGCGAAAGTTAGATACGGTATGAATGAGCGCGCGCTACGGCTGCTCTCCATACGAACGCTTCTGACTAGAGCTATCATCGAGTTTTACGAACTGATACACATGCTGAGATGGCTTAGTGGCTAGAATTTTTGTGTGGCGATCCGAACCTCGTGGGTTCGAATCCCGCCCGGTGCAAATCAACTTTGCCGATTTTTCATAGTGCGGGAGGCTTCAAGCCAAAGTTAAATGTAGGGGTTTCTCTCCAGTGAACCGCCGTGAAACACACAAATCATTGATGCAGTCATTCAACCACGCACTACAGCGAGAACTTTGTATTTAGTTAAGGGTTATGCACTGTTACATTTGCCTTACGTGCCTACGCCGTAACCCCCTCCGCCGCCTCTCCGGCGCGACGGAGGGGGTTACGGCGTAGGCACGTAAGGCAAATGTAACGATGCATTAACGAAAACATTCTTTCCTTTATTTCTTTTAATTATTCAATCCCTTGTTTTCAGATATGTCAAAGGAATATGCCACAAGATTGAGTTGCTCGTCAGACTACAGTCCTGCAGAATCGCCGCCTTAACAGGCGTCACGCCACGTCACGCGACGTGACGCCTTGATCGCCATGCAGTTTTGTGTTCAACTGTAAGTGTTTTAGGTGTCTCAAATACGTTTTTGATAAGCTATTCGGTCGTATGCATATAATGCCCATGAGAAAAGAATAGAAAATTATTTCAAAATTAATGAAAATCAATTTAAAAAATATGGCACGGTAATACCGTTTTGTGGTGTTATACCGTAATTCTTCATTTTCCCAATCGATAATTGAGAATTTCGGTATTATCGGTATGTACACCACACCACTGAATTGCCGTGCCATATTTTAAAAATTAATTTTCATTAATTTTAAAATATTTTTATATTCTATTCTCATGTGCATTACATGCATATGACCGAATAGCTTATCAAAAACGTATTTGAGACACCTAAAACACTTACAGTTGAGCAGAAAACAGCATGGCGATCAAGGCGTCACGTCGCGTGACGTGGCGTGACGCCTTTTAAGACGGCGATTCTGACTGTATATGCCGATTTCGCCATAATGAAATTGATTATTATCTTACATGTTCTATTGGCGTGAACGTTACTCCAACATCATGTTTATTGTTATAATTTAATTGTTTCATATGTTTCCTAACTGCGAATTATTGATGTTAATTACAGATCTGAATAAACTATGTTTGTAATGTCTCACGAGTTAGATTTACGTAAAAAAAACGATAGGAAAAGTCAGAAATCAGTTTGCGATAGCGAAATCACCTGAGATTACGGTAGTTCCGGAAAAAGCTAGATTTTCTCCCACATAGCCGAACGCTAGATTTTCTCCCCGAAACACTCCCACATATTCTCCGTATAGGCACTATCTAGCTTTTTTCTGTGACTTTTCATGGAGTCAGTGTCATAATCAGAGTAGGCCATCTCCCAACAGATTTATAATCCGTTGCCGTTTTGATTGTTGCCGTTTTGATACCCCCTCATAATTTGGTGGACCGTAAAAGTTGACCCTAAAATTTGGCTACCAGACAAGTCCCACTTCTAAAGTTGAGTCAATATTTTTGTGATTGAGCCAATAATTTGGTTCGAAGTGAGGCTAATATTTTAGTCCAATATTTTAGCCAAACTTTAGCTAAAATTTTTGACTAAAATAACAGCCCCACTTCGAAAATTATT
>CALSFV010000554.1:0-38082 GCA_943737045.1 Parapristionchus giblindavisi
CCTATTGCTAAAATGTTGGCTAATATGTTGGCTATTGCTAATATGTTGGCTAATATGTTGGCTATTACTAAAATGTTGGCTAATATGTTGGCTATTGCTAATATGTTGGCTAATATGTTGGCTATTGCTAATATGTTGGCTAATATGTTGGCTATTGCTAATATGTTGGCTAATATGTTGGCTATTGCTAATATGTTGGCTAATATGTTGGCTATTGCCAATATGTTGCCTATTGCTAAAATGTTGGCTAATATGTTGGCTATTGCTAATATGTTGGCTAATATGTTGGCTATTACTAAAATGTTGGCTAATATGTTGGCTATTGCTAATATGTTGGCTAATATGTTGGCTATTGCTAATATGTTGGCTAATATGTTGGCTATTGCCAATATGTTGCCTATTGCTAAAATGTTGGCTAATATGTTGGCTATTGCTAATATGTTGGCTAATATGTTGGCTATTGCTAATATGTTGGCTAATATGTTGGCTATTGCTAATATGTTGGCTAATATGTTGGCTATTGCTAATATGTTGGCTAATATGTTGGCTATTACTAAAATGTTGGCTAATATGTTGGCTATTGCTAATATGTTGGCTAATATGTTGGCTATTGCTAATATGTTGGCTAATATGTTGGCTATTGCCAATATGCTGCCTATTGCTAAAATGTTGGCTAATATGTTGGCTATTGCTAATATGTTGGCTAATATGTTGGCTATTACTAAAATGTTGGCTAATATGTTGGCTATTGCTAATATGTTGGCTATTGCTAATATGTTGGCTAATATGTTGGCTATTGCTAATATGTTGGCTAATATGTTGGCTATTACTAAAATGTTGGCTAATATGTTGGCTATTGCTAATATGTTGGCTAATATGTTGGCTATTGCTAATATGTTTTCTAATATGTTGGCTATTGCCAATATGTTGCCTATTGCTAAAATGTTGGCTAATATGTTGGCTATTGCTAATATGTTGGCTAATATGTTGGCTATTACTAAAATGTTGGCTAATATGTTGGCTATTGCTAATATGTTGGCTAATATGTTGGCTATTGCTAATATGTTGGCTAATATGTTGGCTATTGCCAATATGTTGCCTATTGCTAAAATGTTGGCTAATATGTTGGCTATTGCTAATATGTTGGCTAATATGTTGGCTATTGCTAATATGTTGGCTAATATGTTGGCTATTGCTAATATGTTGGCTATTGCTAATATGTTGGCTAATATGTTGGCTATTGCTAATATGTTGGCTAATATGTTGGCTATTACTAAAATGTTGGCTAATATGTTGGCTATTGCTAATATGTTGGCTAATATGTTGGCTGTTGCTAATATGTTGGCTAATATGTTGGCTATTGCCAATATGTTGCCTATTGCTAAAATGTTGGCTAATATGTTGGCTATTGCTAATATGTTGGCTAATTTGTTGGCTATTACTAAAATGTTGGCTAATATGTTGGCTATTGCTAATATGTTGGCTAATATGTTGGCTATTGCTAATATGTTGGCTAATATGTTGGCTATTGCTAATATGTTGGCTATTGCTAATATGTTGGCTAATATGTTGGCTATTGCCAATATGTTGCCTATTGCTAAAATGTTGGCTAATATGTTGGCTATTGCTAATATGTTGGCTAATATGTTGGCTATTACTAAAATGTTGGCTAATATGTTGGCTATTGCTAATATGTTGGCTAATATGTTGGCTATTGCCAATATGTTGCCTATTGCTAAAATGTTGGCTAATATGTTGGCTATTGCTAATATGTTGGCTAATATGTTGGCTATTACTAAAATGTTGGCTAATATGTTGGCTATTGCTAATATGTTGGCTAATATGTTGGCTATTGCTAATATGTTGGCTAATATGTTGGCTATTGCTAATATGTTGGCTAATATGTTGGCTATTGCTAATATGTTGGCTAATATGTTGGCTATTGCCAATATGTTGCCTATTGCTAAAATGTTGGCTAATATGTTGGCTATTGCTAATATGTTGGCTAATATGTTGGCTATTACTAAAATGTTGGCTAATATGTTGGCTATTGCTAATATGTTGGCTAATATGTTGGCTATTGCTAATATGTTGGCTAATATGTTGGCTATTGCCAATATGTTGCCTATTGCTAAAATGTTGGCTAATATGTTGGCTATTGCTAATATGTTGGCTAATATGTTGGCTATTGCTAATATGTTGGCTAATATGTTGGCTATTGCTAATATGTTGGCTATTGCTAATATGTTGGCTAATATGTTGGCTATTGCTAATATGTTGGCTAATATGTTGGCTATTGCTAATATGTTGGCTAATATGTTGGCTATTGCTAATATGTTGGCTAATATGTTGGCTATTGCTAATATGTTGGCTAATATGTTGGCTATTACTAAAATGTTGGCTAATATGTTGGCTATTGCTAATATGTTGGCTAATATGTTGGCTATTGCTAATATGTTGGCTAATATGTTGGCTATTGCCAATATGCTGCCTATTGCTAAAATGTTGGCTAATATGTTGGCTATTGCTAATATGTTGGCTAATATGTTGGCTATTACTAAAATGTTGGCTAATATGTTGGCTATTGCTAATATGTTGGCTATTGCTAATATGTTGGCTAATATGTTGGCTATTGCCAATATGTTGCCTATTGCTAAAATGTTGGCTAATATGTTGGCTATTGCTAATATGTTGGCTAATATGTTGGCTATTGCTAATATGTTGGCTAATATGTTGGCTATTGCTAATATGTTGGCTATTGCTAATATGTTGGCTAATATGTTGGCTATTGCTAATATGTTGGCTAATATGTTGGCTATTACTAAAATGTTGGCTAATATGTTGGCTATTGCTAATATGTTGGCTAATATGTTGGCTATTGCTAATATGTTTTCTAATATGTTGGCTATTGCCAATATGTTGCCTATTGCTAAAATGTTGGCTAATATGTTGGCTATTGCTAATATGTTGGCTAATATGTTGGCTATTACTAAAATGTTGGCTAATATGTTGGCTATTGCTAATATGTTGGCTAATATGTTGGCTATTGCTAATATGTTGGCTAATATGTTGGCTATTGCCAATATGTTGCCTATTGCTAAAATGTTGGCTAATATGTTGGCTATTGCTAATATGTTGGCTAATATGTTGGCTATTGCTAATATGTTGGCTAATATGTTGGCTATTGCTAATATGTTGGCTATTGCTAATATGTTGGCTAATATGTTGGCTATTGCTAATATGTTGGCTAATATGTTGGCTATTACTAAAATGTTGGCTAATATGTTGGCTATTGCTAATATGTTGGCTAATATGTTGGCTGTTGCTAATATGTTGGCTAATATGTTGGCTATTGCCAATATGTTGCCTATTGCTAAAATGTTGGCTAATATGTTGGCTAATTTGTTGGCTATTACTAAAATGTTGGCTAATATGTTGGCTATTGCTAATATGTTGGCTAATATGTTGGCTATTGCTAATATGTTGGCTAATATGTTGGCTATTGCTAATATGTTGGCTATTGCTAATATGTTGGCTAATATGTTGGCTATTGCCAATATGTTGCCTATTGCTAAAATGTTGGCTAATATGTTGGCTATTGCTAATATGTTGGCTAATATGTTGGCTATTACTAAAATGTTGGCTAATATGTTGGCTATTGCTAATATGTTGGCTAATATGTTGGCTATTGCCAATATGTTGCCTATTGCTAAAATGTTGGCTAATATGTTGGCTATTGCTAATATGTTGGCTAATATGTTGGCTATTACTAAAATGTTGGCTAATATGTTGGCTATTGCTAATATGTTGGCTAATATGTTGGCTATTGCTAATATGTTGGCTAATATGTTGGCTATTGCTAATATGTTGGCTAATATGTTGGCTATTGCTAATATGTTGGCTAATATGTTGGCTATTGCCAATATGTTGCCTATTGCTAAAATGTTGGCTAATATGTTGGCTATTGCTAATATGTTGGCTAATATGTTGGCTATTACTAAAATGTTGGCTAATATGTTGGCTATTGCTAATATGTTGGCTAATATGTTGGCTATTGCTAATATGTTGGCTAATATGTTGGCTATTGCCAATATGTTGCCTATTGCTAAAATGTTGGCTAATATGTTGGCTATTGCTAATATGTTGGCTAATATGTTGGCTATTGCTAATATGTTGGCTAATATGTTGGCTATTGCTAATATGTTGGCTAATATGTTGGCTATTGCTAATATGTTGGCTAATATGTTGGCTATTACTAAAATGTTGGCTAATATGTTGGCTATTGCTAATATGTTGGCTAATATGTTGGCTATTGCTAATATGTTGGCTAATATGTTGGCTATTGCCAATATGCTGCCTATTGCTAAAATGTTGGCTAATATGTTGGCTATTGCTAATATGTTGGCTAATATGTTGGCTATTACTAAAATGTTGGCTAATATGTTGGCTATTGCTAATATGTTGGCTATTGCTAATATGTTGGCTAATATGTTGGCTATTGCCAATATGTTGCCTATTGCTAAAATGTTGGCTAATATGTTGGCTATTGCTAATATGTTGGCTAATATGTTGGCTATTGCTAATATGTTGGCTAATATGTTGGCTATTGCTAATATGTTGGCTATTGCTAATATGTTGGCTAATATGTTGGCTATTGCTAATATGTTGGCTAATATGTTGGCTATTACTAAAATGTTGGCTAATATGTTGGCTATTGCTAATATGTTGGCTAATATGTTGGCAATTGCTAATATGTTGGCTAATATGTTGGCTATTGCCAATATGTTGCCTATTGCTAATATGTTGGCTAATATGTTGGCTATTGCTAATATGTTGGCTAATATGTTGGCTATTACTAAAATGTTGGCTAATATGTTGGCTATTGCTAATATGTTGGCTAATATGTTGGCTATTGCTAATATGTTGGCTAATATGTTGGCTATTGCCAATATGTTGCCTATTGCTAAAATGTTGGCTAATATGTTGGCTATTGCTAATATGTTGGCTAATATGTTGGCTATTACTAAAATGTTGGCTAATATGTTGGCTATTGCTAATATGTTGGCTAATATGTTGGCTATTGCTAATATGTTGGCTAATATGTTGGCTATTGCCAATATGTTGCCTATTGCTAAAATGTTGGCTAATATGTTGGCTATTGCTAATATGTTGGCTAATATGTTGGCTATTACTAAAATGTTGGCTAATATGTTGGCTATTGCTAATATGTTGGCTAATATGTTGGCTATTGCTAATATGTTGGCTAATATGTTGGCTATTGCCAATATGTTGCCTATTGCTAAAATGTTGGCTAATATGTTGGCTATTGCTAATATGTTGGCTAATATGTTGGCTATTGCTAATATGTTGGCTAATATGTTGGCTATTGCTAATATGTTGGCTATTGCTAATATGTTGGCTAATATGTTGGCTATTGCTAATATGTTGGCTAATATGTTGGCTATTACTAAAATGTTGGCTAATATGTTGGCTATTGCTAATATGTTGGCTAATATGTTGGCTGTTGCTAATATGTTGGCTAATATGTTGGCTATTGCCAATATGTTGCCTATTGCTAAAATGTTGGCTAATATGTTGGCTATTGCTAATATGTTGGCTAATATGTTGGCTATTACTAAAATGTTGGCTAATATGTTGGCTATTGCTAATATGTTGGCTAATATGTTGGCTATTGCTAATATGTTGGCTAATATGTTGGCTATTGCTAATATGTTGGCTATTGCTAATATGTTGGCTAATATGTTGGCTATTGCTAATATGTTGGCTAATATGTTGGCTATTGCCAATATGTTGCCTATTGCTAAAATGTTGGCTAATATGTTGGCTATTGCTAATATGTTGGCTAATATGTTGGCTATTGCTAATATGTTGGCTAATATGTTGGCTATTGCTAATATGTTGGCTATTGCTAATATGTTGGCTAATATGTTGGCTATTGCTAATATGTTGGCTAATATGTTGGCTATTACTAAAATGTTGGCTAATATGTTGGCTATTGCTAATATGTTGGCTAATATGTTGGCTGTTGCTAATATGTTGGCTAATATGTTGGCTATTGCCAATATGTTGCCTATTGCTAAAATGTTGGCTAATATGTTGGCTATTGCTAATATGTTGGCTAATATGTTGGCTATTACTAAAATGTTGGCTAATATGTTGGCTATTGCTAATATGTTGGCTAATATGTTGGCTATTGCTAATATGTTGGCTAATATGTTGGCTATTGCTAATATGTTGGCTATTGCTAATATGTTGGCTAATATGTTGGCTATTGCTAATATGTTGGCTAATATGTTGGCTATTACTAAAATGTTGGCTAATATGTTGGCTATTGCTAATATGTTGGCTAATATGTTGGCTATTGCTAATATGTTGGCTAATATGTTGGCTATTGCCAATATGTTGCCTATTGCTAAAATGTTGGCTAATATGTTGGCTATTGCTAATATGTTGGCTAATATGTTGGCTATTACTAAATTGTTGGCTAATATGTTGGCTATTGCTAATATGTTGGCTAATATGTTGGCTATTGCTAATATGTTGGCTAATATGTTGGCTATTGCCAATATGTTGCCTATTGCTAAAATGTTGGCTAATATGTTGGCTATTGCTAATATGTTGGCTAATATGTTGGCTATTGCTAATATGTTGGCTAATATGTTGGCTATTGCTAATATGTTGGCTAATATGTTGGCTATTACTAAAATGTTGGCTAATATGTTGGCTATTGCTAATATGTTGGCTAATATGTTGGCTATTGCTAATATGTTGGCTAATATGTTGGCTATTGCCAATATGTTGCCTATTGCTAAAATGTTGGCTAATATGTTGGCTATTGCTAATATGTTGGCTAATATGTTGGCTGTTGCTAATATGTTGGCTAATATGTTGGCTATTGCCAATATGTTGCCTATTGCTAAAATGTTGGCTAATATGTTGGCTATTGCTAATATGTTGGCTAATATGTTGGCTATTACTAAAATGTTGGCTAATATGTTGGCTATTGCTAATATGTTGGCTAATATGTTGGCTATTGCTAATATGTTGGCTAATATGTTGGCTATTGCTAATATGTTGGCTATTGCTAATATGTTGGCTAATATGTTGGCTATTGCTAATATGTTGGCTAATATGTTGGCTATTGCCAATATGTTGCCTATTGCTAAAATGTTGGCTAATATGTTGGCTATTGCTAATATGTTGGCTAATATGTTGGCTATTGCTAATATGTTGGCTAATATGTTGGCTATTGCTAATATGTTGGCTAATATGTTGGCTATTACTAAAATGTTGGCTAATATGTTGGCTATTGCTAATATGTTGGCTAATATGTTGGCTGTTGCTAATATGTTGGCTAATATGTTGGCTATTGCCAATATGTTGCCTATTGCTAAAATGTTGGCTAATATGTTGGCTATTGCTAATATGTTGGCTAATATGTTGGCTATTACTAAAATGTTGGCTAATATGTTGGCTATTGCTAATATGTTGGCTAATATGTTGGCTATTGCTAATATGTTGGCTAATATGTTGGCTATTGCTAATATGTTGGCTATTGCTAATATGTTGGCTAATATGTTGGCTATTGCTAATATGTTGGCTAATATGTTGGCTATTACTAAAATGTTGGCTAATATGTTGGCTATTGCTAATATGTTGGCTAATATGTTGGCTATTGCTAATATGTTGGCTAATATGTTGGCTATTGCCAATATGTTGCCTATTGCTAAAATGTTGGCTAATATGTTGGCTATTGCTAATATGTTGGCTAATATGTTGGCTATTACTAAAATGTTGGCTAATATGTTGGCTATTGCTAATATGTTGGCTAATATGTTGGCTATTGCTAATATGTTGGCTAATATGTTGGCTATTGCCAATATGTTGATTATTGCTAAAATGTTGGCTAATATGTTGGCTATTGCTAATATGTTGGCTAATATGTTGGCTATTGCTAATATGTTGGCTAATATGTTGGCTATTGCCAATATGTTGCCTATTGCTAAAATGTTGGCTAATATGTTGGCTATTGCTAATATGTTGGCTAATATGTTGGCTATTACTAAAATGTTGGCTAATATGTTGGCTATTGCTAATATGTTGGCTAATATGTTGGCTATTGCTATTATGTTGGCTAATATGTTGGCTATTGCCAATATGTTGCCTATTGCTAAAATGTTGGCTAATATGTTGGCTATTGCTAATATGTTGGCTAATATGTTGGCTATTGCTAATATGTTGGCTAATATGTTGGCTATTGCTAATATGTTGGCTAATATGTTGGCTATTGCTAATATGTTGGCTAATATGTTGGCTATTACTAAAATGTTGGCTAATATGTTGGCTATTGCTAATATGTTGGCTAATATGTTGGCTATTGCTAATATGTTGGCTAATATGTTGGCTATTGCCAATATGCTGCCTATTGCTAAAATGTTGGCTAATATGTTGGCTATTGCTAATATGTTGGCTAATATGTTGGCTATTACTAAAATGTTGGCTAATATGTTGGCTATTGCTAATATGTTGGCTATTGCTAATATGTTGGCTAATATGTTGGCTATTGCCAATATGTTGCCTATTGCTAAAATGTTGGCAAATATGTTGGCTATTGCTAATATGTTGGCTAATATGTTGGCTATTGCTAATATGTTGGCTAATATGTTGGCTATTGCTAATATGTTGGCTATTGCTAATATGTTGGCTAATATGTTGGCTATTGCTAATATGTTGGCTATTACTAAAATGTTGGCTAATATGTTGGCTATTGCTAATATGTTGGCTAATATGTTGGCTATTGCTAATATGTTGGCTAATATGTTGGCTATTGCCAATATGTTGCCTATTGCTAAAATGTTGGCTAATATGTTGGCTATTGCTAATATGTTGGCTAATATGTTGGCTATTACTAAAATGTTGGCTAATATGTTGGCTATTGCTAATATGTTGGCTAATATGTTGGCTATTGCTAATATGTTGGCTAATATGTTGGCTATTGCCAATATGTTGCCTATTGCTAAAATGTTGGCTAATATGTTGGCTATTGCTAATATGTTGGCTAATATGTTGGCTATTGCTAATATGTTGGCTAATATGTTGGCTATTGCTAATATGTTGGCTATTGCTAATATGTTGGCTAATATGTTGGCTATTGCTAATATGTTGGCTAATATGTTGGCTATTACTAAAATGTTGGCTAATATGTTGGCTATTGCTAATATGTTGGCTATTGCTAATATGTTGGCTAATATGTTGGCTATTGCTAATATGTTGGCTAATATGTTGGCTATTACTAAAATGTTGGCTAATATGTTGGCTATTGCTAATATGTTGGCTAATATGTTGGCTATTGCTAATATGTTGGCTAATATGTTGGCTATTGCTAATATGTTGGCTATTGCTAATATGTTGGCTAATATGTTGGCTATTGCTAATATGTTGGCTAATATGTTGGCTATTACTAAAATGTTGGCTAATATGTTGGCTATTGCTAATATGTTGGCTAATATGTTGGCTATTGCTAATATGTTGGCTAATATGTTGGCTATTGCCAATATGTTGCCTATTGCTAAAATGTTGGCTAATATGTTGGCTATTGCTAATATGTTGGCTAATATGTTGGCTATTACTAAAATGTTGGCTAATATGTTGGCTATTGCTAATATGTTGGCTAATATGTTGGCTATTGCTAATATGTTGGCTAATATGTTGGCTATTGCCAATATGTTGCCTATTGCTAAAATGTTGGCTAATATGTTGGCTATTGCTAATATGTTGGCTAATATGTTGGCTATTGCTAATATGTTGGCTAATATGTTGGCTATTGCTAATATGTTGGCTATTGCTAATATGTTGGCTAATATGTTGGCTATTGCTAATATGTTGGCTAATATGTTGGCTATTACTAAAATGTTGGCTAATATGTTGGCTATTGCTAATATGTTGGCTAATATGTTGGCTATTGCTAATATGTTGGCTAATATGTTGGCTATTGCCAATATGTTGCCTATTGCTAAAATGTTGGCTAATATGTTGGCTATTGCTAATATGTTGGCTAATATGTTGGCTATTACTAAAATGTTGGCTAATATGTTGGCTATTGCTAATATGTTGGCTAATATGTTGGCTATTGCTAATATGTTGGCTAATATGTTGGCTATTGCCAATATGTTGCCTATTGCTAAAATGTTGGCTAATATGTTGGCTATTGCTAATATGTTGGCTAATATGTTGGCTATTGCTAATATGTTGGCTAATATGTTGGCTATTGCTAATATGTTGGCTATTGCTAATATGTTGGCTAATATGTTGGCTATTGCTAATATGTTGGCTAATATGTTGGCTATTGCTAATATGTTGGCTAATATGTTGGCTATTGCTAATATGTTGGCTAATATGTTGGCTATTACTAAAATGTTGGCTAATATGTTGGCTATTGCTAATATGTTGGCTAATATGTTGGCTATTACTAAAATGTTGGCTAATATGTTGGCTATTGCTAATATGTTGGCTAATATGTTGGCTGTTGCTAATATGTTGGCTAATATGTTGGCTATTGCCAATATGTTGCCTATTGCTAAAATGTTGGCTAATATGTTGGCTATTGCTAATATGTTGGCTAATATGTTGGCTATTACTAAAATGTTGGCTAATATGTTGGCTATTGCTAATATGTTGGCTAATATGTTGGCTATTGCTAATATGTTGGCTAATATGTTGGCTATTGCTAATATGTTGGCTATTGCTAATATGTTGGCTAATATGTTGGCTATTGCTAATATGTTGGCTAATATGTTGGCTATTACTAAAATGTTGGCTAATATGTTGGCTATTGCTAATATGTTGGCTAATATGTTGGCTATTGCTAATATGTTGGCTAATATGTTGGCTATTGCCAATATGTTGCCTATTGCTAAAATGTTGGCTAATATGTTGGCTATTGCTAATATGTTGGCTAATATGTTGGCTATTACTAAAATGTTGGCTAATATGTTGGCTATTGCTAATATGTTGGCTAATATGTTGGCTATTGCTAATCACGTTAGTTCAATCATAAGAGAGTCTGTACAATAGCCGGGAAATAGGAATTATCTCAAAATGAATAATTGTGTACGAAATATATGGTATGGTCTACGCATACAGCGCCTATAAACAGTAGGTGTATTCAAATTGCGACAATCGGACTGGAAAAATGATCCGCGCGTAAGTTCGAAATAATATGAGTAGAGAAGGGAGGGAAGGGTGATCGAAGCGTGGCGCATTGGTAAGATGGCCGCCTCTCCTCCCAAAGGGTACGGGTTCGAATCCCGACCGGAGATTTCACTTCATCCCTTATTGTACACTCTGAACTAACGTGTAATATGTTGGCTAATATGTTGGCTATTGCCAATATGTTGCCTATTGCTAAAATGTTGGCTAATATGTTGGCTATTGCTAATATGTTGGCTAATATGTTGGCTATTGCTAATATGTTGGCTAATATGTTGGCTATTGCTAATATGTTGGCTATTGCTAATATGTTGGCTAATATGTTGGCTATTGCTAATATGTTGGCTAATATGTTGGCTATTACTAAAATGTTGGCTAATATGTTGGCTATTGCTAATATGTTGGCTAATATGTTGGCTATTGCTAATATGTTGGCTAATATGTTGGCTATTGCCAATATGTTGCCTATTGCTAAAATGTTGGCTAATATGTTGGCTATTGCTAATATGTTGGCTAATATGTTGGCTATTACTAAAATGTTGGCTAATATGTTGGCTATTGCTAATATGTTGGCTAATATGTTGGCTATTGCTAATATGTTGGCTAATATGTTGGCTATTGCTAATATGTTGGCTAATATGTTGGCTATTGCTAATATGTTGGCTATTGCTAATATGTTGGCTAATATGTTGGCTATTGCTAATATGTTGGCTATTGCTAATATGTTGGCTAATATGTTGGCTATTGCTAATATGTTGGCTAATATGTTGGCTATTACTAAAATGTTGGCTAATATGTTGGCTATTGCTAATATGTTGGCTAATATGTTGGCTATTGCTAATATGTTGGCTAATATGTTGGCTATTGCCAATATGTTGCCTATTGCTAAAATGTTGGCTAATATGTTGGCTATTGCTAATATGTTGGCTAATATGTTGGCTATTACTAAAATGTTGGCTAATATGTTGGCTATTGCTAATATGTTGGCTAATATGTTGGCTATTGCTTATATGTTGGCTAATATGTTGGCTATTGCCAATATGTTGCCTATTGCTAAAATGTTGGCTAATATGTTGGCTATTGCTAATATGTTGGCTAATATGTTGGCTATTGCTAATATGTTGGCTAATATGTTGGCTATTGCTAATATGTTGGCTATTGCTAATATGTTGGCTAATATGTTGGCTATTGCTAATATGTTGGCTAATATGTTGGCTATTACTAAAATGTTGGCTAATATGTTGGCTATTGCTAATATGTTGGCTAATATGTTGGCTGTTGCTAATATGTTGGCTATTGCCAATATGTTGCCTATTGCTAAAATGTTGGCTAATATGTTGGCTATTGCTAATATGTTGGCTAATATGTTGGCTATTACTAAAATGTTGGCTAATATGTTGGCTATTGCTAATATGTTGGCTAATATGTTGGCTATTGCTAATATGTTGGCTAATATGTTGGCTATTGCTAATATGTTGGCTATTGCTAATATGTTGGCTAATATGTTGGCTATTGCTAATATGTTGGCTAATATGTTGGCTATTACTAAAATGTTGGCTAATATGTTGGCTATTGCTAATATGTTGGCTAATATGTTGGCTATTGCTAATATGTTGGCTAATATGTTGGCTATTGCCAATATGTTGCCTATTGCTAAAATGTTGGCTAATATATTGGCTATTGCTAATATGTTGGCTAATATGTTGGCTATTACTAAAATGTTGGCTAATATGTTGGCTATTGCTAATATGTTGGCTAATATGTT
The DNA here is from genome assembly GCA_943737045.1 of Parapristionchus giblindavisi. Classification (NCBI taxonomy): domain Eukaryota; kingdom Metazoa; phylum Nematoda; class Chromadorea; order Rhabditida; family Diplogasteridae; genus Parapristionchus; species Parapristionchus giblindavisi. Next base: position 12,995 of record CALSFV010000554.1, read on the forward strand.
GGCTATTGCTAATATGTTGGCTAATATGTTGGCTATTGCCAATATGTTGCCTATTGCTAAAATGTTGGCTAATATGTTGGCTATTGCTAATATGTTGGCTAATATGTTGGCTATTGCTAATATGTTGGCTAATATGTTGGCTATTGCTAATATGTTGGCTATTGCTAATATGTTGGCTAATATGTTGGCTATTGCTAATATGTTGGCTAATATGTTGGCTATTACTAAAATGTTGGCTAATATGTTGGCTATTGCTAATATGTTGGCTAATATGTTGGCTATTGCTAATATGTTGGCTAATATGTTGGCTATTGCCAATATGTTGCCTATTGCTAAAATGTTGGCTAATATGTTGGCTATTGCTAATATGTTGGCTAATATGTTGGCTATTACTAAAATGTTGGCTAATATGTTGGCTATTGCTAATATGTTGGCTAATATGTTGGCTATTGCTAATATGTTGGCTAATATGTTGGCTATTGCCAATATGTTGCCTATTGCTAAAATGTTGGCTAATATGTTGGCTATTGCTAAAATGTTGGCTAATATGTTGGCTATTGCTAATATGTTGGCTAATATGTTGGCTATTGCTAATATGTTGGCTAATATGTTGGCTATTGCCAATATGTTGCCTATTGCTAAAATGTTGGCTAATATGTTGGCTATTGCTAATATGTTGGCTAATATGTTGGCTATTGCTAATATGTTGGCTATTGCTAATATGTTGGCTAATATGTTGGCTATTGCTAATATGTTGGCTAATATGTTGGCTATTACTAAAATGTTGGCTAATATGTTGGCTATTGCTAATATGTTGGCTAATATGTTGGATATTGCTAATATGTTGGCTAATATGTTGGCTATTGCCAATATGTTGCCTATTGCTAAAATGTTGGCTAATATGTTGGCTATTGCTAATATGTTGGCTAATATGTTGGCTATTACTAAAATGTTGGCTAATATGTTGGCTATTGCTAATATGTTGGCTAATATGTTGGCTATTGCTAATATGTTGGCTAATATGTTGGCTATTGCCAATATGTTGCCTATTGCTAAAATGTTGGCTAATATGTTGGCTATTGCTAATATGTTGGCTAATATGTTGGCTATTGCTAATCTGTTGGCTAATATGTTGGCTATTGCTAATATGTTGGCTATTGCTAATATGTTGGCTAATATGTTGGCTATTGCTAATATGTTGGCTAATATGTTGGCTATTACTAAAATGTTGGCTAATATGTTGGCTATTGCTAATATGTTGGCTAATATGTTGGATATTGCTAATATGTTGGCTAATATGTTGGCTATTTCCAATATGTTGCCTATTGCTAAAATGTTGGCTAATATGTTGGCTATTGCTAATATGTTGGCTAATATGTTGGCTATTACTAAAATGTTGGCTAATATGTTGGCTATTGCTAATATGTTGGCTAATATGTTGGCTATTGCCAATATGTTGCCTATTGCTAAAATGTTGGCTAATATGTTGGCTATTGCTAATATGTTGGCTAATATGTTGGCTATTGCTAATATGTTGGCTAATATGTTGGCTATTGCTAATATGTTGGCTATTGCTAATATGTTGGCTAATATGTTGGCTATTGCTAATATGTTGGCTAATATGTTGGCTATTACTAAAATGTTGGCTAATATGTTGGCTATTGCTAATATGTTGGCTAATATGTTGGCTATTGCCAATATGTTGCCTATTGCTAAAATGTTGGCTAATATGTTGGCTATAGCTAATATGTTGGCTAATATGTTGGCTATTGCTAATATGTTGGCTAATATGTTGGCTATTGCTAATATGTTGGCTAATATGTTGGCTATTGCTAATATGTTGGCTAATATGTTGGCTATTACTAAAATGTTGGCTAATATGTTGGCTATTGCTAATATGTTGGCTAATATGTTGGCTATTGCCAATATGTTGGCAAATATGTTGGCTATTGCCAATATGTTGCCTATTGCTAAAATGTTGGCTAATATGTTGGCTATTGCTAATATGTTGGCTAATATGTTGGCTATTGCTAATATGTTGGCTAATATGTTGGCTATTGCTAATATGTTGGCTATTGCTAATATGTTGGCTAATATGTTGGCTATTGCTAATATGTTGGCTAATATGTTGGCTATTACTAAAATGTTGGCTAATATGTTGGCTATTGCTAATATGTTGGCTAATATGTTGGCTATTGCTAATATGTTGGCTAATATGTTGGCTATTGCCAATATGTTGCCTATTGCTAAAATGTTGGCTAATATGTTGGCTATTGCTAATATGTTGGCTAATATGTTGGCTATTACTAAAATGTTGGCTAATATGTTGGCTATTGCTAATATGTTGGCTAATATGTTGGCTATTGCTAATATGTTGGCTAATATGTTGGCTATTGCCAATATGTTGCCTATTGCTAAAATGTTGGCTAATATGTTGGCTATTGCTAATATGTTGGCTAATATGTTGGCTATTGCTAATATGTTGGCTATTGCTAATATGTTGGCTAATATGTTGGCTATTGCTAATATGTTGGCTAATATGTTGGCTATTACTAAAATGTTGGCTAATATGTTGGCTATTGCTAATATGTTGGCTAATATGTTGGATATTGCTAATATGTTGGCTAATATGTTGGCTATTGCCAATATGTTGCCTATTGCTAAAATGTTGGCTAATATGTTGGCTATTGCTAATATGTTGGCTAATATGTTGGCTATTACTAAAATGTTGGCTAATATGTTGGCTATTGCTAATATGTTGGCTAATATGTTGGCTATTGCTAATATGTTGGCTAATATGTTGGCTATTGCCAATATGTTGCCTATTGCTAAAATGTTGGCTAATATGTTGGCTATTGCTAATATGTTGGTTAATATGTTGGCTATTGCTAATATGTTGGCTAATATGTTGGCTATTGCTAATATGTTGGCTATTGCTAATATGTTGGCTAATATGTTGGCTATTGCTAATATGTTGGCTAATATGTTGGCTATTACTAAAATGTTGGCTAATATGTTCGCTATTGCTAATATGTTGGCTAATATGTTGGATATTGCTAATATGTTGGCTAATATGTTGGCTATTTCCAATATGTTGCCTATTGCTAAAATGTTGGCTAATATGTTGGCTATTGCTAATATGTTGGCTAATATGTTGGCTATTACTAAAATGTTGGCTAATATGTTGGCTATTGCTAATATGTTGGCTAATATGTTGGCTATTGCCAATATGTTGCCTATTGCTAAAATGTTGGCTAATATGTTGGCTATTGCTAATATGTTGGCTAATATGTTGGCTATTGCTAATATGTTGGCTAATATGTTGGCTATTGCTAATATGTTGGCTATTGCTAATATGTTGGCTAATATGTTGGCTATTGCTAATATGTTGGCTAATATGTTGGCTATTACTAAAATGCTGGCTAATATGTTGGCTATTGCTAATATGTTGGCTAATATGTTGGCTATTGCCAATATGTTGCCTATCGCTAAAATGTTGGCTAATATGTTGGCTATTGCTAATATGTTGGCTAATATGTTGGCTATTGCTAATATGTTGGCTAATATGTTGGCTATTGCTAATATGTTGGCTATTGCTAATATGTTGGCTAATATGTTGGCTATTGCTAATATGTTGGCTAATATGTTGGCTATTACTAAAATGTTGGCTAATATGTTGGCTATTGCTAATATGTTGGCTAATATGTTGGCTATTGCCAATATGTTGGCTAATATGTTGGCTATTGCCAATATGTTGCCTATTGCTAAAATGTTGGCTAATATGTTGGCTATTGCTAATATGTTGGCTAATATGTTGGCTATTACTAAAATGTTGGCTAATATGTTGGCTATTGCTAATATGTTGGCTAATATGTTGGCTATTGCTAATATGTTGGCTAATATGTTGGCTATTGCCAATATGCTGCCTATTGCTAAAATGTTGGCTAATATGTTGGCTATTGCTAATATGTTGGCTAATATGTTGGCTATTACTAAAATGTTGGCTAATATGTTGGCTATTGCTAATATGTTGGCTAATATGTTGGCTATTGCCAATATGTTGCCTATTGCTAAAATGTTGGCTAATATGTTGGCTATTGCTAATATGTTGGCTAATATGTTGGCTATTGCTAATATGTTGGCTAATATGTTGGCTATTGCTAATATGTTGGCTAATATGTTGGCTATTACTAAAATGTTGGCTAATATGTTGGCTATTGCTAATATGTTGGCTAATATGTTGGCTATTGCTAATATGTTGGCTAATATGTTGGCTATTGCTAATATGTTGGCTAATATATACCCCTTCTCTGTCTCATACCCCTTCTCTGTCTCGCCAGTGAGAGGTCGTGGCCTCACTGGCTCTTATACTGTTTAAACTGATCAAGAATCCCTCGTTGGTTTTCTGGTTTTCATTACCCCAAAGGTAATCCGGTGGGAACTAAGACCCTTACGTCAGGGTCGACACAGTCCTCCTGTCCAGGCGTATAGTTTCATTCTTCGGAGTGTTTAACTGAGGCAGGGCCGGTTATTGCACTCCCCGGGTCTTTCACAGGTTGACCAGTAGAGACAAGAAGGGCTTGGTGAGCCCAAGTACCACATGTGTAGGGTTTCTTTTCATTGATTCGCCTTGATCTTTGATCTCTGTAGTCTTTTTTCTGTAATTGAGTAGTCTCTTCTCTTATTGATTGCGTCTATCTCCTTGTCTTCTCTGCTCTCTCTCTCTTTCTCTCACCTATTCCTATCTCTCACTTTATCAACTTGTTCGCTCCTAATATATCTATTTAGACTCAAGGATGGGTAAGAATCAATCATCCAAAATGGATGATTTACTTGATCTTCTGCGATCTGAAAAAGCAAGCAGAGAGGAGGACTGTAAGTTGATTAGAGATCTCCTGAAATCTCAGGAAAGGAGATTAGACATGTTAGAATCTAAGATTACTTCAAATGATGATAAGGTTGCTATCGCCTTCAATGCATTAGCACAATCAATCAATATATTATCAGAAGCAGGAACTTTGAATGCCAGTTCAGGTCAATTGGAGTATGTAGTCAGAGATCTAAAGATCGTAAAACTATCATCTCCTAGACCTCTCCCTCCTCGTTCTAAGGCAGCCATTGAAAATAGAGCTCCTTCTAACGAGTCTTTCATCTCTAATACTGGCAATCAAAGTTCGATCTCTCATCTTATTCCCAATTGGGATTCTATCAACTTTCCACCTCTTGGTCAACCGTCTCAATCTTCCGTTGGGCCTCGTCCTGATCCTGTCAGAGTGTCCAATCGTGGTCGCTCACGGGGCAGACCTGGTTTTAATGGAAGATCTCTTTCACTGCCTCGTCAATCCAAGAGAAAGCCTACCCAATCTCCACCCAATAAATCTCCTTCTCTGTCTCAACCTATGGCCAAAAAGGCCAATAAGGTCATTGCATTGTCTACTATATTGGGTAGTCCTTCTCTTTCATCTCCTAATCATCCTTCATCTTCTAATCAATAGGTCCCTTCCCACTCGGCTGTCTACCAGTCTCCTCTCTCTCCCTCCTCTCCTATCTCTCCTTCTTTTCATATTCAATCTTTAGACACGCCTTGTATCGATTCTCTCTCCGCTATTCTGATCAACACTCGAAGTATTGGTTACAAGATTCCCCTAATTGACGACTATTTATCCACTTTCAACTACAAAATCGCAGCGCTTTGTGAAACATGGGCTTCTTCAGATACAATCACAGACTCAATGTTCTCAATGGGACGCTTTTCTGTCTATAGATGCGATCGCGATTCAAAGGGCGGTGGCGTAGCATTATTGATCGATTCCTCCATCCCCTCTAATTCTTTATTCTCGCTGTCTTTTTCCTCTTATTGTCAGTCTCTTGGCGTCAGAATTCATACTGATAGTAATATGATCTTTGATCTTTTTCTCATCTACCGCAGCCCTTCGTGCGATTCTAACAGCTTCGCTTCGTGCCTGATCCACATATCCAATATCTTATACGACTCAAGCAATCCATACTTTGTTCTTGGTGATCTTAACTGCCGCGAAATTGACTGGCCTAGTAGTAGCATATCTCTCAATCTATCGTCTACACATAATTCAAATCTCCTCCTTGATTTTGCGCTGTCTCATTCCCTCTCCCAATGTGTCTCTTCTCCTACAAGGGATAACAGTCTATTAGACATTGTTCTCTCTTCTCACTCTCATTTAGTACTTAATTGCAGAGTCCTGCCGCCTCTTCCAAAGCTTGATCATTCTCTCGTCTCTTTCTCTATTCGGGCCTCAACGCCCAAGCCAAAACCACGACTCATCCCTGATTATAGAAACACTAACTGGGTAGCAGTTCAAAGCGCAATAGCAAGTATTGATTGGTTCACTATTCTGTCTCAATGCGATCAAGACGCCGACACTCTCTATTCCTTATTTCTAAATATTATTCATTCCATTATGGATCGTTTCATTCCACTACGCAAAGCAAAAAACAGGCCTAATCAATCCTTCTCTCCTAAGGCGCAAAATATTCTTCGCCGATGTAGAAAGCTTTATCGTATCCGATCCACAATAGGCATCGCACCCTTTATGCGTCTCAGTAAAAGATTACGCCTAGAAGTTCACAAATGTCATAGAAAAAGAGAGCGCTCTCTATTCAAACAGCCTAACCTCAAAAACTTTTATCAATTTGCTGGTAGTCGGCTCAAAGACACAACCAATCATATCGGTTCTTTATTAGACAATAACGGGATTGCCGCAACTTCCGACGTCGCCAAAGCCAACATTCTAGCTGATCATTTTAGTAGCTCCTTCAATACAACGATCTTTCCCACCCCACCGTCTGACAGCTTCACCACAGATGCGCCTTCAATCGATTTTATAAATTTCTCCGCTCAACGCATAGAACTGGTTATCAACAAATTGCCAAATCAGCTATCATTCTCGCCCGACAAAATCAACTATGCATTTTTGAAACGAACAGCATCTCAAATCTCTGTCCCTCTTTCCATATTATTTGATCGATTTCTGTTGCACTCGATAACTCCATCTATTTGGCTAACATCGTTTGTCCGTCCAATCTACAAGAAAAAGGGTGATCGTCATTGTGCATCCAACTATCGTCCTATTTCTTTGACATGCTCTACTTCTAAAGTTATGGAAAGATTGATATGTCGTGATGTTACTAACTTTCTTTCAATCAATAACCTCCAACCTGATGAACAGCATGGATTTAGAAACAAGCGGTCATGTAACTCTTGTTTGTTGTCCACTTTTTCACACTGGCACACCGAACTCGACAAAAAAGGCTTCATTTCATGCGCCTTTATCGACTTTAGTCGCGCTTTTGATTCCATCCCTCTAAACCTCCTGATCTACAAATGCGAAAAAATAGGTATTCGCGGATGCCTTATTAGATGGCTTAAATCGTTCCTCTTTTCGAGAACCCAAACCGTGCTAGTTGGCAATTCCAGCTCTCGGCCTTTTGAAACTCTCAGTGGTGTCCCTCAAGGGAGTTGTATTGGACCCCTATTATTCTCTCTATACATTTCTGATATTCCGTCTATTCTTCCTCCAGATGTATTTTGTTCAATATATGCTGACGATCTCAAAGTCTATTCCTTTAACAACTGTGAGACTCTTCAAACCGCCCTTGACCGTATTCATGATTGGAGCTCATTGTGGGGCCTTACTATGTCTAGTTCTAAATCAGCTATTATGTGCATGGGCACAAACCACCCTCAAGTTGACTTCACTATTGACAATAACCGCCTCCCAATAGTATCACAATTCAAAGATCTTGGAATTACTTACAACAATTCGCTTGATTTTAGTGAGCACATTGCTAACATAGTAAGTAAAGCTAAATCAAGATGTTGCTATATCTATCGATCGTTTACTTCTCGTAGTGTATCTTTATACAGTCGTCTATTCTGTACCTATGTCCGTCCCCTGCTCGAGTACTGTAGTGAACTTTGGTCCCCGTCGTCTTCGTCATTGCAACTGCATGTTGAATCTGTCCTCAAAAACTATTCCAGAATCGTTCTTCGTAGATGTGGTATCCCGTATATCGACTATCCTCACAGGCTGTCCCTTCTCGACCTTCAATCCCTTTCCACCCGTAGAGAAATCATTGATCTGACCACAACTTTTAAGATCATTAACGGTTTTATCGATATCGATCCCCGCAAAACGTTCCTTTTCTCCAATTCACTCCACAGAAACCGTGGACACTCCCAAAAACTACTCTTTCATAGGATTTCCAGTCGTAGATTTAGATGCTTCTTGTCTAATAGAGTTGTTAATAAATGGAATATTCTTGAACCATCTATTGTAAATTCGCCAAACCCCACAGTTTTTCGTAATAGTATCAAAGCTGTGATCTAGATATTGCAGCATTCTAGTCGTTCTTCCTATTTTATTCAATATTTATTATTTACAAAATATCGTTACTTTCTCTTGTTCAAGAATCGATAAATTATTATTACTAAAATATGTTGGCTATTGCTAATATGTTGGCTAATATGTTGGCTATTGCTAATATGTTGGCTAATATGTTGGCTATTGCCAATATGTTGCCTATTGCTAAAATGTTGGCTAATATGTTGGCTATTGCTAATATGTTGGCTAATATGTTGGCTATTGCTAATATGTTGGCTAATATGTTGGCTATTGCTAATATGTTGGCTATTGCTAATATGTTGGCTAATATGTTGGCTATTGCTAATATGTTGGCTAATATGTTGGCTATTACTAAAATGCTGGCTAATATGTTGGCTATTGCTAATATGTTGGCTAATATGTTGGCTATTGCCAATATGTTGCCTATCGCTAAAATGTTGGCTAATATGTTGGCTATTGCTAATATGTTGGCTAATATGTTGGCTATTGCTAATATGTTGGCTAATATGTTGGCTATTGCTAATATGTTGGCTATTGCTAATATGTTGGCTAATATGTTGGCTATTGCTAATATGTTGGCTAATATGTTGGCTATTACTAAAATGTTGGCTAATATGTTGGCTATTGCTAATATGTTGGCTAATATGTTGGCTATTGCCAATATGTTGGCTAATATGTTGGCTATTGCCAATATGTTGCCTATTGCTAAAATGTTGGCTAATATGTTGGCTATTGCTAATATGTTGGCTAATATGTTGGCTATTACTAAAATGTTGGCTAATATGTTGGCTATTGCTAATATGTTGGCTAATATGTTGGCTATTGCTAATATGTTGGCTAATATGTTGGCTATTGCCAATATGCTGCCTATTGCTAAAATGTTGGCTAATATGTTGGCTATTGCTAATATGTTGGCTAATATGTTGGCTATTACTAAAATGTTGGCTAATATGTTGGCTATTGCTAATATGTTGGCTAATATGTTGGCTATTGCCAATATGTTGCCTATTGCTAAAATGTTGGCTAATATGTTGGCTATTGCTAATATGTTGGCTAATATGTTGGCTATTGCTAATATGTTGGCTAATATGTTGGCTATTGCTAATATGTTGGCTATTGCTAATATGTTGGCTAATATGTTGGCTATTGCTAATATGTTGGCTAATATGTTGGCTATTACTAAAATGTTGGCTAATATGTTGGCTATTGCTAATATGTTGGCTAATATGTTGGCTATTGCTAATATGTTGGCTAATATGTTGGCTATTGCTAATATGTTGGCTAATATGTTGGCTATTGCTAATATGTTGGCTATTGCTAAAATGTTGGCTAATATGTTGGCTATTGCTAATATGTTGGCTAATATGTTGGCTATTACTAAAATGTTGGCTAATATGTTGGCTATTGCTAATATGTTGGCTAATATGTTGGCTATTGCTAATATGTTGGCTAATATGTTGGCTATTGCCAATATGTTGCCTATTGCTAAAATGTTGGCTAATATGTTGGCTATTGCTAATATGTTGGCTAATATGTTGGCTATTGCTAATATGTTGGCTAATATGTTGGCTATTGCTAATATGTTGGCTATTGCTAATATGTTGGCTAATATGTTGGCTATTGCTAATATGTTGGCTAATATGTTGGCTATTACTAAAATGTTGGCTAATATGTTGGCTATTGCTAATATGTTGGCTAATATGTTGGCTATTGCTAATATGTTGGCTAATATGTTGGCTATTGCCAATATGCTGCCTATTGCTAAAATGTTGGCTAATATGTTGGCTATTGCTAATATGTTGGCTAATATGTTGGCTATTACTAAAATGTTGGCTAATATGTTGGCTATTGCTAATATGTTGGCTAATATGTTGGCTATTGCTAATATGTTGGCTAATATGTTGGCTATTGCCAATATGTTGCCTATTGCTAAAATGTTGGCTAATATGTTGGCTATTGCTAATATGTTGGCTAATATGTTGGCTATTGCTAATATGTTGGCTAATATGTTGGCTATTGCTAATATGTTGGCTATTGCTAATATGTTGGCTAATATGTTGGCTATTGCTAATATGTTGGCTAATATGTTGGCTATTACTAAAATGTTGGCTAATATGTTGGCTATTGCTAATATGTTGGCTAATATGTTGGCTATTGCCAATATGTTGCCTATTGCTAAAATGTTGGCTAATATGTTGGCTATTGCTAATATGTTGGCTAATATGTTGGCTATTGCTAATATGTTGGCTAATATGTTGGCTATTGCTAATATGTTGGCTATTGCTAATATGTTGGCTAATATGTTGGCTATTGCTAATATGTTGGCTAATATGTTGGCTATTACTAAAATGTTGGCTAATATGTTGGCTATTGCTAATATGTTGGCTAATATGTTGGCTATTGCCAATATGTTGCCTATTGCTAAAATGTTGGCTAATATGTTGGCTATTGCTAATATGTTGGCTAATATGTTGGCTATTGCTAATATGTTGGCTAATATGTTGGCTATTGCTAATATGTTGGCTATTGCTAATATGTTGGCTAATATGTTGGCTATTGCTAATATGTTGGCTAATATGTTGGCTATTACTAAAATGCTGGCTAATATGTTGGCTATTGCTAATATGTTGGCTAATATGTTGGCTATTGCCAATATGTTGCCTATCGCTAAAATGTTGGCTAATATGTTGGCTATTGCTAATATGTTGGCTAATATGTTGGCTATTGCTAATATGTTGGCTAATATGTTGGCTATTGCTAATATGTTGGCTATTGCTAATATGTTGGCTAATATGTTGGCTATTGCTAATATGTTGGCTAATATGTTGGCTATTACTAAAATGTTGGCTAATATGTTGGCTATTGCTAATATGTTGGCTAATATGTTGGCTATTGCCAATATGTTGGCTAATATGATGGCTATTGCCAATATGTTGCCTATTGCTAAAATGTTGGCTAATATGTTGGCTATTGCTAATATGTTGGCTAATATGTTGGCTATTACTAAAATGTTGGCTAATATGTTGGCTATTGCTAATATGTTGGCTAATATGTTGGCTATTGCTAATATGTTGGCTAATATGTTGGCTATTGCCAATATGCTGCCTATTGCTAAAATGTTGGCTAATATGTTGGCTATTGCTAATATGTTGGCTAATATGTTGGCTATTACTAAAATGTTGGCTAATATGTTGGCTATTGCTAATATGTTGGCTAATATGTGGGCTATTGCTAATATGTTGGCTAATATGTTGGCTATTGCCAATATGTTGCCTATTGCTAAAATGTTGGCTAATATGTTGGCTATTGCTAATATGTTGGCTAATATGTTGGCTATTGCTAATATGTTGGCTAATATGTTGGCTATTGCTAATATGTTGGCTATTGCTAATATGTTGGCTAATATGTTGGCTATTGCTAATATGTTGGCTAATATGTTGGCTATTACTAAAATGTTGGCTAATATGTTGGCTATTGCTAATATGTTGGCTAATATGTTGGCTATTGCTAATATGTTGGCTAATATGTTGGCTATTGCCAATATGCTGCCTATTGCTAAAATGTTGGCTAATATGTTGGCTATTGCTAATATGTTGGCTAATATGTTGGCTATTACTAAAATGTTGGCTAATATGTTGGCTATTGCTAATATGTTGGCTAATATGTTGGCTATTGCTAATATGTTGGCTAATATGTTGGCTATTGCCAATATGTTGCCTATTGCTAAAATGTTGGCTAATATGTTGGCTATTGCTAATATGTTGGCTAATATGTTGGCTATTGCTAATATGTTGGCTAATATGTTGGCTATTGCTAATATGTTGGCTATTGCTAATATGTTGGCTAATATGTTGGCTATTGCTAATATGTTGGCTAATATGTTGGCTATTACTAAAATGTTGGCTAATATGTTGGCTATTGCTAATATGTTGGCTAATATGTTGGCTATTGCCAATATGTTGCCTATTGCTAAAATGTTGGCTAATATGTTGGCTATTGCTAATATGTTGGCTAATATGTTGGCTATTGCTAATATGTTGGCTAATATGTTGGCTATTGCTAATATGTTGGCTATTGCTAATATGTTGGCTAATATGTTGGCTATTGCTAATATGTTGGCTAATATGTTGGCTATTACTAAAATGTTGGCTAATATGTTGGCTATTGCTAATATGTTGGCTAATATGTTGGCTATTGCCAATATGTTGCCTATTGCTAAAATGTTGGCTAATATGTTGGCTATTGCTAATATGTTGGCTAATATGTTGGCTATTGCTAATATGTTGGCTAATATGTTGGCTATTGCTAATATGTTGGCTATTGCTAATATGTTGGCTAATATGTTGGCTATTGCTAATATGTTGGCTAATATGTTGGCTATTACTAAAATGCTGGCTAATATGTTGGCTATTGCTAATATGTTGGCTAATATGTTGGCTATTGCCAATATGTTGCCTATCGCTAAAATGTTGGCTAATATGTTGGCTATTGCTAATATGTTGGCTAATATGTTGGCTATTGCTAATATGTTGGCTAATATGTTGGCTATTGCTAATATGTTGGCTATTGCTAATATGTTGGCTAATATGTTGGCTATTGCTAATATGTTGGCTAATATGTTGGCTATTACTAAAATGTTGGCTAATATGTTGGCTATTGCTAATATGTTGGCTAATATGTTGGCTATTGCCAATATGTTGGCTAATATGATGGCTATTGCCAATATGTTGCCTATTGCTAAAATGTTGGCTAATATGTTGGCTATTGCTAATATGTTGGCTAATATGTTGGCTATTACTAAAATGTTGGCTAATATGTTGGCTATTGCTAATATGTTGGCTAATATGTTGGCTATTGCTAATATGTTGGCTAATATGTTGGCTATTGCCAATATGCTGCCTATTGCTAAAATGTTGGCTAATATGTTGGCTATTGCTAATATGTTGGCTAATATGTTGGCTATTACTAAAATGTTGGCTAATATGTTGGCTATTGCTAATATGTTGGCTAATATGTGGGCTATTGCTAATATGTTGGCTAATATGTTGGCTATTGCCAATATGTTGCCTATTGCTAAAATGTTGGCTAATATGTTGGCTATTGCTAATATGTTGGCTAATATGTTGGCTATTGCTAATATGTTGGCTAATATGTTGGCTATTGCTAATATGTTGGCTATTGCTAATATGTTGGCTAATATGTTGGCTATTGCTAATATGTTGGCTAATATGTTGGCTATTACTAAAATGTTGGCTAATATGTTGGCTATTGCTAATATGTTGGCTAATATGTTGGCTATTGCTAATATGTTGGCTAATATGTTGGCTATTGCTAATATGTTGGCTAATATGTTGGCTATTGCTAATATGTTGGCTATTGCTAAAATGTTGGCTAATATGTTGGCTATTGCTAATATGTTGGCTAATATGTTGGCTATTACTAAAATGTTGGCTAATATGTTGGCTATTGCTAATATGTTGGCTAATATGTTGGCTATTGCTAATATGTTGGCTAATATGTTGGCTATTGCCAATATGTTGCCTATTGCTAAAATGTTGGCTAATATGTTGGCTATTGCTAATATGTTGGCTAATATGTTGGCTATTGCTAATATGTTGGCTAATATGTTGGCTATTGCTAATATGTTGGCTATTGCTAATATGTTGGCTAATATGTTGGCTATTGCTAATATGTTGGCTAATATGTTGGCTATTACTAAAATGTTGGCTAATATGTTGGCTATTGCTAATATGTTGGCTAATATGTTGGCTATTGCTAATATGTTGGCTAATATGTTGGCTATTGCCAATATGCTGCCTATTGCTAAAATGTTGGCTAATATGTTGGCTATTGCTAATATGTTGGCTAATATGTTGGCTATTACTAAAATGTTGGCTAATATGTTGGCTATTGCTAATATGTTGGCTAATATGTTGGCTATTGCTAATATGTTGGCTAATATGTTGGCTATTGCCAATATGTTGCCTATTGCTAAAATGTTGGCTAATATGTTGGCTATTGCTAATATGTTGGCTAATATGTTGGCTATTGCTAATATGTTGGCTAATATGTTGGCTATTGCTAATATGTTGGCTATTGCTAATATGTTGGCTAATATGTTGGCTATTGCTAATATGTTGGCTAATATGTTGGCTATTACTAAAATGTTGGCTAATATGTTGGCTATTGCTAATATGTTGGCTAATATGTTGGCTATTGCTAATATGTTGGCTAATATGTTGGCTATTGCTAATATGTTGGCTAATATGTTGGCTATTGCTAATATGTTGGCTATTGCTAATATGTTGGCTAATATGTTGGCTATTGCTAATATGTTGGCTAATATGTTGGCTATTACTAAAATGTTGGCTAATATGTTGGCTATTGCTAATATGTTGGCTAATATGTTGGCTATTGCTAATATGTTGGCTAATATGTTGGCTATTGCCAATATGTTGCCTATTGCTAAAATGTTGGCTAATATGTTGGCTATTGCTAATATGTTGGCTAATATGTTGGCTATTACTAAAATGTTGGCTAATATGTTGGCTATTGCTAATATGTTGGCTAATATGTTGGCTATTGCTAATATGTTGGCTAATATGTTGGCTATTGCCAATATGTTGCCTATTGCTAAAATGTTGGCTAATATGTTGGCTATTGCTAATATGTTGGCTAATATGTTGGCTATTGCTAATATGTTGGCTAATATGTTGGCTATTGCTAATATGTTGGCTAATATGTTGGCTATTGCTAATATGTTGGCTAATATGTTGGCTATTACTAAAATGTTGGCTAATATGTTGGCTATTGCTAATATGTTGGCTAATATGTTGGCTATTGCTAATATGTTGGCTAATATGTTGGCTATTGCCAATATGTTGCCTATTGCTAAAATGTTGGCTAATATGTTGGCTATTGCTAATATGTTGGCTAATATGTTGGCTATTACTAAAATGTTGGCTAATATGTTGGCTATTGCTAATATGTTGGCTAATATGTTGGCTATTGCTAATATGTTGGCTAATATGTTGGCTATTGCCAATATGTTGCCTATTGCTAAAATGTTGGCTAATATGTTGGCTATTGCTAATATGTTGGCTAATATGTTGGCTATTGCTAATATGTTGGCTAATATGTTGGCTATTGCTAATATGTTGGCTATTGCTAATATGTTGGCTAATATGTTGGCTAATATGTTGGCTATTACTAAAATGTTGGCTAATATGTTGGCTATTGCTAATATGTTGGCTAATATGTTGGATATTGCTAATATGTTGGCTAATATGTTGGCTATTGCCAATATGTTGCCTATTGCTAAAATGTTGGCTAATATGTTGGCTATTGCTAATATGTTGGCTAATATGTTGGCTATTACTAAAATGTTGGCTAATATGTTGGCTATTGCTAATATGTTGGCTAATATGTTGGCTATTGCTAATATGTTGGCTAATATGTTGGCTATTGCCAATATGTTGCCTATTGCTAAAATGTTGGCTAATATGTTGGCTATTGCTAATATGTTGGCTAATATGTTGGCTATTGCTAATATGTTGGCTAATATGTTGGCTATTGCTAATATGTTGGCTATTGCTAATATGTTGGCTAATATGTTGGCTATTGCTAATATGTTGGCTAATATGTTGGCTATTACTAAAATGTTGGCTAATATGTTGGCTATTGCTAATATGTTGGCTAATATGTTGGCTATTGCCAATATGTTGCCTATTGCTAAAATGTTGGCTAATATGTTGGCTATTGCTAATATGTTGGCTAATATGTTGGCTATTGCTAATATGTTGGCTAATATGTTGGCTATTGCTAATATGTTGGCTATTGCTAATATGTTGGCTAATATGTTGGCTATTGCTAATATGTTGGCTAATATGTTGGCTATTACTAAAATGCTGGCTAATATGTTGGCTATTGCTAATATGTTGGCTAATATGTTGGCTATTGCCAATATGTTGCCTATTGCTAAAATGTTGGCTAATATGTTGGCTATTGCTAATATGTTGGCTAATATGTTGGCTATTGCTAATATGTTGGCTAATATGTTGGCTATTGCTAATATGTTGGCTATTGCTAATATGTTGGCTAATATGTTGGCTATTGCTAATATGTTGGCTAATATGTTGGCTATTACTAAAATGTTGGCTAATATGTTGGCTATTGCTAATATGTTGGCTATTGCCAATATGTTGGCTAATATGTTGGCTATTGCCAATATGTTGCCTATTGCTAAAATGTTGGCTAATATGTTGGCTATTGCTAATTTTTCATTTCATTTACAACACATTTATCAAGAGTTCGCATAGACAAGGGCTCTGATGTGCATGGAATTCCAATTCTTGCACTTAGCTTCGCTTAGAAAGTTGCATCCAACAGTCTTCCGAAAGAGGTCGCTCCATCTCGTGGGGGGTCTCCCTTTTCTTCTCCTGCATCGAGGAAACCATTCGATCACTGATCGGCTCCACTTCGGGCACTCATCATTAGCGAGTTTGTGCACCCAGAACCACTTCCTCTTCAGCGCCGTACGAACGAAATCCTGAACAAGAGTCAAGCCCCGCAACCGCTCATTAGAGACACGATCGAGCACAGTGCAGCCTACCATCCAACGCTCCATTTTTCTTTGAGCCACGGCTAATCGATTCATTTGTGCTTTATTCAGTGCCCAGCTCTCACAACCATATAATACCGCAGGTAATATACACCCATTGAACAGTCTGCGTTTATGTGCCATTGGGATAGCCTTATTAACCATGAATGCCCTATGTTTATGAAATGCCCCAAACCCCGCTTGAATCCGACGCCCAATTTCCCCATCCTCCTTTCCTGTTATGCTAATTGAAGCTCCCAAGTATACCACTTTTTCTACTAATTTGACAACCCTGCTTGCTACGCTAACTGTTCTAGGAATAGGCTTGGAAGTCATCCCTATTGTTTTATCCCCATTAAGTACCAGCCCAACCTTTCCCAGTTCCCTCTCAAGCTCCTTGGCCATAGCTTGAATTTGTCTCTCATCATGAGAGATTAGAACAGCATCATCGGCAAATAGGATATGAGAGAGGAAACGCCCGTTTACATTAATACCCTTATGAGACCAATTAAGATTACGAAAAGCCATATTGAGAACTGCTGTAAACAGTCTCGGTGATAAACAATCCCCCTGTCTAACCCCTTTGCCAACCTTTATTTCCACTTCTTTCCCATTGACAACCACTACATTCTTGCTACCCTGAGTCAGTCCAGCCAGAAAAGTCACCACTTCAGATGGAATACCCTCCAATTCCACTGCTCTGAACACAGCTCCTGTGAAAACACTGTCAAAGGCTTTAGATACATCCACAAATAGCAGATAAATCGGCAGCCTATAATCGACACAGTATGCTATGACAGATTTCAGTGTATGGATAGCATCCACTGTAGAGTGACCTTGCCTAAACCCCATTTGCTCCCACCCCTTATTTCCATCCAAAATAGACGCATATCTCTTATTGAGCAGACCAGTCAGCGCCTTCTGTGTAACAGGAAGCAAACTGATAGGCCTGTAATTTTTGGTGAGAGATAAATCGCCAGTCTTGGGTAGAAGAATTGTGCGAGAGTCCCCAAGTCCTTTTGGAATGTTCCCCAATATGATTCCATTGAAAATTTTAGTGAAGAGTGGTACTAATTGGTCCACTCCCGCCCTCAACATTTCCCCAGTAATTCCATCTTTACCCGGAGCCTTTCCCGACTTAAAATACCTTAATACCTGATCTACCTCCACGTCCAAGAAGGGTAAGAAAGGATCTCTCTCCACAACTCCCTGGTACCCCGATCCACCATCCCCCATGTATAAATTATTGTAAAAAGTTTGAAATGCCCCTTCAATACCCGCTTGTGTACATTGCATGACCCCATTCCCATCCCTAATTTTACTAATCCTACTCCTCCCAATTGCCAATTTGGCTGCCGCCTTTTTATAGCTTTTCCCCTGAGCTATAGCATCATTGACGTAGTCAAGATAGGATTTTTCCCTGTCACTTTTATACGACATGCGAATTGCCCTATTGACCATCAGCCACTCAACTCTGGAGACCCCAACCGAATCTGCCTTTAATTCCCTCCTTCTTACCAGTAAATCCTTAGTTTTTTGCGAAACCATCCCAACTCCCTGTTTATAAGTAGTAGCTACTTTACCCGCTTCCTTAATTGCCCCCAGTACATTACCGTAATCTAAAGTCGTGCTTCTACGCTGCAACTCCAAGTCCAAACTAAACTTAAACAAATCATTTTGAAAGCACGACTCTCCCCGGGCCGGTCTATTCCTCCCACACTTGAAACGAAATGGGAAAGAGAGCACAGCCCTGACCATTCTATGATCCGATGTGAAATCAAACCGATTCAGTACCCCAACATCATGAACCCTTAGACCGATAGGAGTAAGAATGAAGTCTATTTCATTTTTGGTCTTACCGTTAGGAGCCACCCAAGTATATTTTCTCCCCACCTTTTTTCGAAAAAAACTATTGCCCACCCTCAACCGAAGCCTCTCACAAAAATCAACCAACAATTGTCCCTTCTCATTCCTATCACCATACCCGAAATACCCCACACTGCCTTCTCCAACTACATATTTCCCCACCTTAGCATTAAAATCCCCCAGCACAATTTTATGCACGAATCGATAACCGTGACTACCTGCAATGGGAGCGTCGAAATGGTCCTCGAGCTGATCAATGAAAGAACTGTACTCGATCAAGTCACTGCCGGCGGGTGCGTAGACCTGGAACACTCTTATTAAGACTCGATCCGAAACAGCAACATCGAGGAAACAAATCCTGGGAGTTATCACGCCAAATTGAAGCACCTTCTGCTTCACCTTACAACTCACGAGGAAACCTACTCCGCCGGATCGATTAGGGAGACGTGCTGAGTGATAGAGACGACTGTTCGTGTTGGTTAGATCGATTTCTCCGTCAGTTGATCTACGCACTTCCGACAGGCCGATGATATCATACTTGATCATCTTCGTAGCCTCTTCCAGTTCAACGATTCGAGCATCTCCGCACAACGTAAGGCAGTTAAGTGTAGCAAGAAAGAGGTTCACCATGATTTGAGGTCTACTCCTGCCACGGTGACCAACCGGCTTGGCAGGGGCTAATATGTTGGCTAATATGTTGGCTATTACTAAAATGTTGGCTAATATGTTGGCTATTGCTAATATGTTGGCTAATATGTTGGCTATTGCTAATATGTTGGCTAATATGTTGGCTATTGCCAATATGCTGCCTATTGCTAAAATGTTGGCTAATATGTTGGCTATTGCTAATATGTTGGCTAATATGTTGGCTATTACTAAAATGTTGGCTAATATGTTGGCTATTGCTAATATGTTGGCTAATATGTGGGCTATTGCTAATATGTTGGCTAATATGTTGGCTATTGCCAATATGTTGCCTATTGCTAAAATGTTGGCTAATATGTTGGCTATTGCTAATATGTTGGCTAATATGTTGGCTATTGCTAATATGTTGGCTAATATGTTGGCTATTGCTAATATGTTGGCTATTGCTAATATGTTGGCTAATATGTTGGCTATTGCTAATATGTTGGCTAATATGTTGGCTATTACTAAAATGTTGGCTAATATGTTGGCTATTGCTAATATGTTGGCTAATATGTTGGCTATTGCTAATATGTTGGCTAATATGTTGGCTATTGCTAATATGTTGGCTAATATGTTGGCTATTGCTAATATGTTGGCTATTGCTAAAATGTTGGCTAATATGTTGGCTATTGCTAATATGTTGGCTAATATGTTGGCTATTACTAAAATGTTGGCTAATATGTTGGCTATTGCTAAAATGTTGGCTAATATGTTGGCTATTGCTAATATGTTGGCTAATATGTTGGCTATTGCTAATATGTTGGCTAATATGTTGGCTATTGCTAATATGTTGGCTATTGCTAATATGTTGGCTAATATGTTGGCTATTGCTAATATGTTGGCTAATATGTTGGCTATTACTAAAATGTTGGCTAATATGTTGGCTATTGCTAATATGTTGGCTAATATGTTGGCTATTGCTAATATGTTGGCTAATATGTTGGCTATTGCCAATATGCTGCCTATTGCTAAAATGTTGGCTAATATGTTGGCTATTGCTAATATGTTGGCTAATATGTTGGCTATTACTAAAATGTTGGCTAATATGTTGGCTATTGCTAATATGTTGGCTAATATGTTGGCTATTGCTAATATGTTGGCTAATATGTTGGCTATTGCCAATATGTTGCCTATTGCTAAAATGTTGGCTAATATGTTGGCTATTGCTAATATGTTGGCTAATATGTTGGCTATTGCTAATATGTTGGCTAATATGTTGGCTATTGCTAATATGTTGGCTATTGCTAATATGTTGGCTAATATGTTGGCTATTGCTAATATGTTGGCTAATATGTTGGCTATTACTAAAATGTTGGCTAATATGTTGGCTATTGCTAATATGTTGGCTAATATGTTGGCTATTGCTAATATGTTGGCTAATATGTTGGCTATTGCTAATATGTTGGCTAATATGTTGGCTATTGCTAATATGTTGGCTATTGCTAATATGTTGGCTAATATGTTGGCTATTGCTAATATGTTGGCTAATATGTTGGCTATTACTAAAATGTTGGCTAATATGTTGGCTATTGCTAATATGTTGGCTAATATGTTGGCTATTGCTAATATGTTGGCTAATATGTTGGCTATTGCCAATATGTTGCCTATTGCTAAAATGTTGGCTAATATGTTGGCTATTGCTAATATGTTGGCTAATATGTTGGCTATTACTAAAATGTTGGCTAATATGTTGGCTATTGCTAATATGTTGGCTAATATGTTGGCTATTGCTAATATGTTGGCTAATATGTTGGCTATTGCCAATATGTTGCCTATTGCTAAAATGTTGGCTAATATGTTGGCTATTGCTAATATGTTGGCTAATATGTTGGCTATTGCTAATATGTTGGCTAATATGTTGGCTATTGCTAATATGTTGGCTATTGCTAATATGTTTGCTAATATGTTGGCTATTGCTAATATGTTGGCTAATATGTTGGCTATTACTAAAATGTTGGCTAATATGTTGGCTATTGCTAATATGTTGGCTAATATGTTGGCTATTGCTAATATGTTGGCTAATATGTTGGCTATTGCCAATATGTTGCCTATTGCTAAAATGTTGGCTAATATGTTGGCTATTGCTAATATGTTGGCTAATATGTTGGCTATTGCTAATATGTTGGCTAATATGTTGGCTATTGCCAATATGTTGCCTATTGCTAAAATGTTGGCTAATATGTTGGCTATTGCTAATATGTTGGCTAATATGTTGGCTATTACTAAAATGTTGGCTAATATGTTGGCTATTGCTAATATGTTGGCTAATATGTTGGCTATTGCTAATATGTTGGCTAATATGTTGGCTATTGCCAATATGTTGCCTATTGCTAAAATGTTGGCTAATATGTTGGCTATTGCTAATATGTTGGCTAATATGTTGGCTATTGCTAATATGTTGGCTAATATGTTGGCTATTGCTAATATGTTGGCTATTGCTAATATGTTTGCTAATATGTTGGCTATTGCTAATATGTTGGCTAATATGTTGGCTATTACTAAAATGTTGGCTAATATGTTGGCTATTGCTAATATGTTGGCTAATATGTTGGCTATTGCTAATATGTTGGCTAATATGTTGGCTATTGCCAATATGTTGCCTATTGCTAAAATGTTGGCTAATATGTTGGCTATTGCTAATATGTTGGCTAATATGTTGGCTATTGCTAATATGTTGGCTAATATGTTGGCTATTGCTAATATGTTGGCTATTGCTAATATGTTGGCTAATATGTTGGCTATTGCTAATATGTTGGCTAATATGATGGCTATTACTAAAATGTTGGCTAATATGTTGGCTATTGCTAATATGTTGGCTAATATGTTGGATATTGCTAATATGTTGGCTAATATGTTGGCTATTGCCAATATGTTGCCTATTGCTAAAATGTTGGCTAATATGTTAACTATTGCTAATATGTTGGCTAATATGTTGGCTATTACTAAAATGTTGGCTAATATGTTGGCTATTGCTAATATGTTGGCTAATATGTTGGCTATTGCTAATATGTTGGCTAATATGTTGGCTATTGCCAATATGTTGCCTATTGCTAAAATGTTGGCTAATATGTTGGCTATTGCTAATATGTTGGCTAATATGTTGGCTATTGCTAATATGTTGGCTAATATGTTGGCTATTGCTAATATGTTAGCTATTGCTAATATGTTGGCTAATATGTTGGCTATTGCTAATATGTTGGCTAATATGTTGGCTATTACTAAAATGTTGGCTAATATGTTGGCTATTGCTAATATGTTGGCTAATATGTTGGCTATTGCCAATATGTTGCCTATTGCTAAAATGTTGGCTAATATGTTGGCTATTGCTAATATGTTGGCTAATATGTTGGCTATTGCTAATATGTTGGCTAATATGTTGGCTATTGCTAATATGTTGGCTATTGCTAATATGTTGGCTAATATGTTGGCTATTGCTAATATGTTGGCTAATATGTTGGCTATTACTAAAATGTTGGCTAATATGTTGGCTATTGCTAATATGTTGGCTAATATGTTGGCTATTGCTAATATGTTGGCTAATATGTTGGCTATTGCCAATATGTTGCCTATTGCTAAAATGTTGGCTAATATGTTGGCTATTGCTAATATGTTGGCTAATATGTTGGCTATTACTAAAATGTTGGCTAATATGTTGGCTATTGCTAATATGTTGGCTAATATGTTGGCTATTGCTAATATGTTGGCTAATATGTTGGCTATTGCCAATATGTTGCCTATTGCTAAAATGTTGGCTAATATGTTGGCTATTGCTAATATGTTGGCTAATATGTTGGCTATTGCTAATATGTTGGCTAATATGTTGGCTATTGCTAATATGTTGGCTAATATGTTGGCTATTGCCAATATGTTGCCTATTGCTAAAATGTTGGCTAATATGTTGGCTATTGCTAATATGTTGGCTAATATGTTGGCTATTGCTAATATGTTGGCTATTGCTAATATGTTGGCTAATATGTTGGCTATTACTAAAATGTTGGCTAATATGTTGGCTATTGCTAATATGTTGGCTAATATGTTGGCTATTGCTAATATGTTGGCTAATATGTTGGCTATTGCCAATATGTTGCCTGTTGCTAAAATGTTGGCTAATATGTTGGCTATTGCTAATATGTTGGCTAATATGTTGGCTATTGCTAATATGTTGGCTAATATGTTGGCTATTGCTAATATGTTGGCTATTGCTAATATGTTGGCTAATATGTTGGCTATTGCTAATATGTTGGCTAATATGTTGGCTATTACTAAAATGTTGGCTAATATGTTGGCTATTGCTAATATGTTAGCTAATATGTTGGCTATTGCTAATATGTTGGCTAATATGTTGGCTATTGCCAATATGTTGCCTATTGCTAAAATGTTGGCTAATATGTTGGCTATTGCTAATATGTTGGCTAATATGTTGGCTATTACTAAAATGTTGGCTAATATGTTGGCTATTGCTAATATGTTGGCTAATATGTTGGCTATTGCTAATATGTTGGCTAATATGTTGGCTATTGCCAATATGTTGCCTATTGCTAAAATGCTGGCTAATATGTTGGCTATTGCTAATATGTTGGCTAATATGTTGGCTATTGCTAATATGTTGGCTAATATGTTGGCTATTGCTAATATGTTGGCTATTGCTAATATGTTGGCTAATATGTTGGCTATTGCCAATATGTTGCCTATTGCTAAAATGTTGGCTAATATGTTGGCTATTGCTAATATGTTGGCTAATATGTTGGCTATTGCTAATATGTTGGCTATTGCTAATATGTTGGCTAATATGTTGGCTATTACTAAAATGTTGGCTAATATGTTGGCTATTGCTAATATGTTGGCTAATATGTTGGCTATTGCTAATATGTTGGCTAATATGTTGGCTATTGCCAATATGTTGCCTGTTGCTAAAATGTTGGCTAATATGTTGGCTATTGCTAATATGTTGGCTAATATGTTGGCTATTGCTAATATGTTGGCTAATATGTTGGCTATTGCTAATATGTTGGCTATTGCTAATATGTTGGCTAATATGTTGGCTATTGCTAATATGTTGGCTAATATGTTGGCTATTGCCAATATGTTGCCTATTGCTAAAATGTTGGCTAATATGTTGGCTATTGCTAATATGTTGGCTAATATGTTGGCTATTGCTAATATGTTGGCTAATATGTTGGCTATTGCTAATATGTTGGCTAATATGTTGGCTATTGCCAATATGTTGCCTATTGCTAAAATGTTGGCTAATATGTTGGCTATTGCTAATATGTTGGCTAATATGTTGGCTATTGCTAATATGTTGGCTATTGCTAATATGTTGGCTAATATGTTGGCTATTACTAAAATGTTGGCTAATATGTTGGCTATTGCTAATATGTTGGCTAATATGTTGGCTATTGCTAATATGTTGGCTAATATGTTGGCTATTGCCAATATGTTGCCTGTTGCTAAAATGTTGGCTAATATGTTGGCTATTGCTAATATGTTGGCTAATATGTTGGCTATTGCCAATATGCTGCCTATTGCTAAAATGTTGGCTAATATGTTGGCTA